>CATKHJ010221264.1:0-11052 GCA_949750685.1 Vernicia montana | reverse complement strand
ATGGATTGTATTGCTTGTATCATCTCTTTTAATCCATGACAATCCTTCTTTATAATCCTGAAAAAGAGAAACAAAACTAAACAAAGAAAATTCAAGTTTGTTAGTGTTAGAAGACAAAACTCTATTTTCTTTCTCAATAATATTAACTTGTTTCCTCTCTTCACTCTCTATTTTTTTTTCTTTCACACTCTCATTTTGTTCGAATTCTCCCTCTTTATTCAATATATCACTTTCTTCCTTTTTGAAACTCTCAACCACTTCCTCTCTTTTTAATTCATTCTCCTCTTTTGACACACTCAAATCTATCACTCTTTCACTCTATTCTTTTTTACTACAAGCTCAACATCACTATTTTATCATTAAAGTTTTTCCTCTCTTCTACTTTGCATCTTCACTTGATCATCATGCAATTCCTTTTGAGAAACAGGAACAATGGTAGTATGCTTGCCATCCTTTAGTGGGATTTTATAGTGGTTAGTAGACTTGATATGTTTTGCTTGACTAGCATGTATCGATGGTTTTCCAAACAAAACATGTGTTACATTCATAGGTACAACTTCATACAAAACTTCACCTTTATACTTTCCCAAAGAGAATGAAACTAATACTTGCTCTTTAACCTTGACATATTTATTCAACAAATACAATGTGTATGGTCTTGGATGCTTTGTAGTAGTTAAATTCAATTTGTCAACTAACTCAAGGCTTGAAAGATTGACAATACTTACTCTATCAATGATCATACGACATACTCTATCTTGGATGTGACATCTTGTATGAAAAACATCATTCCATTCTTCATCCTTTAATGTCCACTTAGCTATTGTTTGCCTAATAACCATTAATTTCTCTTTTTGAGATTCTTGATATTTATTCATTGTGAAAACCTAAAAATAAAGTTAATAAAGCAAAACCTCACTTCACTCCCTCACGTGTTTCACTCTAGTATTGTCACTTAATCACTCATGTTTCACTCAATTTGTTATGGCTTTTCTCTTTATGAGCTCACACTCTTGCCTTTTTCCACTCAATTATGTTATTTGAAATAATTACAAGAATCAAAATATTACAATCTCTACTAATTACAATGCTAATAATGAAAACCAAGGTAAAAATAAACTTAGAAAACGAGAGAATAACAAACGAATGAAATGAAGACACGAATGAACACAAAGAACACGAAACATAAAAATTTTAGGAATCCTAATCCTAGTAGGATTGGGAATAGGAAACCTAGAACGACTCTCAAACACACAAATTGACAAATTAAAAAAAAATTAGAAATCCTAAATCTAGTAGGATTAGGGAGGTAGGAATTCTAATCATAGTCTGATTATTATTCTTGAGTTGAATAGTCAAATCTTACTTCAATCTTGATTTTAATTCAATTAATGCACCTCTTCCTAATTTGATCTTGAAAATCAATTTCAACTTTATTTTAGGCACTAGGAAAGCAATTAATTAATTTCTTTCCTTTCCACACTCTACTAAGAAGTTAATTTAGCCTACATAAACACTTTTTCTCTTCTCATTGGCTGATTTTTCTCTCTTTTTTTTTTTTTGGACAAAATTTGCACTTTTTTTTTTCCCTTTCAATTCGATTTTGCCCCCCCTTTTTTTTTTTTTTAATTTCAAATTTCTTTTTTTTTAATTCAGCAATTAATCACACTTGAGATTTGAATATTTAAACAAGAATTGACTATTATGAAACAAATCAGACAGATTTGAATTGAACAAAATACAAATAATGAAAATAAGACACTAGAAGCAAACGAATTGAAGAACAAGAACACTACTGAATTCAAAGGTAGGTATTTATATTTTTTTTGATTTTCAAATTGAATTACAGCAACGATTAATTAAATTTTAGTCCTAATTAGACAAGATAACACAAAATGAAAAGCAACAGTCTTGTATGAACAAATTCAAAATTAGGCAAAGCAAGCTAGAAATCAAAAACGATTTTGATTTCCTTTTTTTTTTTTTTTTTTGTAATTTTGAATTTAATAAAATAGCAAGAATAATGGATTCTAAGACCTAATTAATCAATATAACATGAAACAAAAACAAATGAAATGAAAAAGTACGGAAACAAATAGAAATAGATTTAAGCAAAACGAAACTAGAATCCTAGTTTTTTTTTTTTTTTTAAATTTCAAATTTAATTTTTAATTAAGATCAAGATGATTTATTAATTAACTAAGCAAGAAAACATATGATGAAAAGAAATGAAAAGGAACAGAAACAAACGGAAAGACACATAAACAAGAAAACACGAAAACAAAGTAAATGAAAGATACGCAAACCTGATTTAGAGCCTAAGCTCTGATTCCAAATTGATACGAACCCCAATCACTTGTCTTGAGATCCAATACCTTTACACTTTGAAGTGACTCCTTGGAAAGCCAAATAAGATTCAATACCAAGTCTACAACCCAAATCCAACTCGTGATAGAGTACCTTGGAATATGATATCCGCGATACAATATCAACTTGTGAAAAAGAACTTTAGAATAAAATACTCATAAAGTATTTAGTTTTGATTATATAAACCTTGATTCAAGCAAGAATCAATAAATAAGAGAACACTTTCTTAAGAAAATCGAAGTTCTATTTCCAATAATCAATAATCTGTCCATTACATGAGTTATGGCCGAATATATAAGGGTATAAGGAATGAATAACACTAATTGAGGTGTTTGGCCATAGGACTAAACTTATTCTAACTTAAAATAAAGCTAAATTCAGATTGGGCCTTGACCTAACTTAAAACAAGCCCAAAACTACTTAAAACATAAAAATAAAGTAGTTTAAATAATCTTTGGGCTTAATGCATAACATAGGCAGCCCAAATTAAGCAAAACATGATAAATTGAATTCAAAAAGCCCAAATAATGGAAGGATCAATTCGAATTAAGAATGGCAGCCTTGTAAACACTTGAATCATAGCCATTATGAGAATAGATTAGGATTAAGTAAATAGGAATGTAATTTGGCCTCTTCATCTTGACATTGGGCTTGAATAGATTGATTAAACCCTTGAAACTTCCTTGAATACAATTTGATCCATATGCAAAGCTCATGATCCAAATATCCTTGATTGGTTTATAGGAAACTTCATGCAACCTCTTATTCCTCTTGAATGATCCAACAAGCAAGTACAATGGTTGGATTACACTCCCTTATAAGCTATCTTGATAACAAGGACAACCTTGAAGAACCTTCTTGAAATCTTTATCATGCATACATTTGTGAACTTTTTGCAAGACATCTTGATTCTCATATAAAAACTTTAGTGTCTACATCTAGGATGAGCTGATTGGATCTCTCCTAACTCATGAAATGATGATCTCACAACGATAATCTAGAAGAAGGTAAATATATCTGATCTAATTAATCTTGATGAGAATGAAATATATGATGCCTTTGCTGAACTATATAGGGCATAAAAGTATGAGAAAGAAATTCTTAAGCCTAAAGTCAAATTACAATGATCTTGTTGCTAAAAATATTGCCTTTCATGTGGAAAACATGAAAAATGAATTCCTGCTAGCAAAAATTGAACAAATAAGTCAAGACTTATGAAATGCTATAAAAAACAATGAACAACTATTTGAGTCAAATGAAATCTTGAAATATGAAAATGAAAAGCAAAAGGAGATGTTGAGTCTAAACAACTTAATCATTTCTAGAATGGAGTTTGAAAGATCTAATTTAACAAGATGCATTAATCAATTGAGAAAGGAGTTAAATGCTAAATCATCTGTTGCATATTTTAGGAATGCATCTAGTCACATTCAGTCATCTAATGTTGAAACTGGATCATCTTCAATTTAGATTGCTAAATGCTTACATTATAGCAAATTTGATCATGCTTCTAAATATTGTAGTTATGAGAAAAAGGTTCATACACATACTAGATTAAGACATACCTTTGCTAATCACAAAGGACCTAATATCGGTTGGGTACCTAAATCTAAGTAGTCCATGTAGGTATGCCTAAGGAGCAAACAAGGATTAGATAGCTGGTATATTGACAGTGCTTGCTCTAGGCACATGACTGGGAACCACTCCAAGTTCTCAAGTCTCAAAGAAATAATTGGATGATTTGTAAAATATGGGGATAAGAGTCAAGGTAAAATCATTGGCAAAGGTACAATCAATTTAGAACCACCTATTGAAGATGTTTCACTTGTAGAAGGGCTGAAGTATAATATGTTAAGTGTTAGTCAACTATGTGACAAAAATAGAAGAGTCACCTTTGAGTCCACTCACTGTGAGGTACAATCTATTCCTGATAATCATACATTGTTTATTGGACCAAGGTAAGTAATGTTTATATGGTTGACTTGAACAAATTCAAATTAAGTGAAAGATTTCTAATTTTAGTAAAGGAAAATAACTTGCTTTGGCATAGACATTTATATTATGCCAATATGCATATAATCTTTAAACTATCAAAGAAAGATTTAGTTTTAGGTTTACCAAAGCTAAAGTTTGAAAAAGATCTTATCTTTGATGCAAGTCAGAAGGGTAAACAAACTAGATCTTTATTTAAACCTAAGACTTATGTTTCAACGACTAGGCCCTTAGAGCTACTACATCTAGATCTGTTTAGGCCTATTACACTTAGAATCTTGGGAGGTAAAAGTTATGCATTTGTTATAGTGCATGATTTCTTTAGATTTACATGGGTACTGTTTTTATCTTTTAAAAATGATGTATGTGAATCTTTTATTAATTTTTATAAGAGAGTGCAAAATCAGAAAGAGCATACCATTACTTCAATTAGAAGTGACCATGGTAGGGAGTTGTGAATCCTTAATTTTTCACCCCCGGCACGTGGTTGGACCTGAAAAACCTTTGGCAGAAGTGTGGTGGTGAAACGGAAGAAGATCGAACGAAGCTGGCAAAAAAAAAATAAATAAAAAGGGCTGCGGTTGCAGTAGGGAAGACCTGCTGCAGTACCGCAGAGTCTACTTGCTGTACTATAAGGCCAGTTTGTGGCAACACTTTACTGCTGCAGGAGGCCTTTGTGCAGCAGCGACGTTTAGATTTATGAATCCCACATCAAAATTCTTTCAAAATTGTCCCCAACCCCTTCCACTATATATTCAGACCTCCCAACTCAGTTTTTTGACAACTAGGGCTTACTTAATCAACTTGTGATCTCAAAGAAAGCCTAAAATATTCTTTTGCTTAGTCCACCAAGGAATGAGCTCTTTAGTTTTAATTTTTCTTTTATCTTTGTTTTAATTTTTTATTTGCTATTGCTCCTTGCTTTGCAAAGCAAATTGGGTTGCGACTTCCCAAGCAGAACCATCAAGTCAAAAGCTTCTCGCAGTCCTAGGCAAGTTTCCCACCGTCCGAGGCAAGTCCACTGCCGACCAAGACAAGTCTCCTCCATCTCAAAGTCGCACAAGAGTAAGGTAATCATCTTTCCCTTTTCCTGTTCCTTTTCATTATTTATTTATTTTTTCCTCATTGGGATTCTCTTATTTCCTTTTGGGCTCTTTGCCTAATTTTTTTCTCTTCTACTCCCGACTCTCTTAATTGATTCACTTAGGTCAGTTAATTAAAATCTAAAAGAATTAATTCAACCTCGTAAATTAATTAAAATCAATCAATCAAAATATGATAAAGTGGTTTGAATAAATAAACCCCTTCGTAAGAAGGGAAAACTGCGTGGGTTCTAATTCCCATTCAAAGGGATACGTAGGCATGTTTGGTCTAAGCATCAAATCCAAATAAAATAAAGCAACTTCTCCCTCATCATCATCTTCACATAGTTAGGATTTTCTTTTCTTTTAATATAAGATTTTGTCATGCATCATATTAATTGTATAAGTATTATTCATGAAATCCATTTTTAAGTCACAACTTTATTAAGTGCCAAACTAATTAAAATGAATCGAAAACCTAGTTCCTGAATCCTCTTTGGTTTCGAGGCTAGTGATCTTTTTTCCTTTGGGATATTAATTGGAGTCAATTTGGATTTTTTCCTTAATCTTTTCCTAAGTAAAATAAAATTAAGGTGGCGACTCTAAATCAATTTTCAAAATCAATCAATCTAAGCCCAAGGGCTTCATCGTGAGTTCAAACTCGATGAGCATTTCGATTCCTTTCAGCGGATCGAATTGGTACTCGGGCGAGGTCTCACTGTTGGTGACTCCACTGGGGAGAAAATTTCTTTTTAATAAAAGGAAAAGATAAGAGGACTAATAATTGGTTAAAAATTTTGGCCTTTAACATAGTTGTGACTTTCATGCATCACTTACATAGGTTCTTTGCCTCTAAGCCTAGTTCTAGTAAAACAATGGATAGTGAGTAGCATCGAGTGGTTAACCCTTCTTAGGTCTATTCACTGATAGCAAAATCATCCACCCCACGATGAATCCTTTGATCCTTTCAAAGGTGTAATGAGCAATACGTGCTATTGGACCCACACGAGGCTCCTTGACTCACATGTAGTTAGGTATATCATTGTTCTAGTGTGACGGGTACCCTAATCCAACCCAACCTTACCTTTTTCATGTAATGAACTTAGAACCAGACCTTAGGTTGTATGTACCATAAGCAAAGCCCTTACACATCTACATCTTCATGAAATATTTTTCCCATGCATATTATGCATCCGTACTGTACAAAAAAAAAAAAAAAAGCATGCATTCATCTCAAGCCTAGGTTGTACCTTGAATTGAAGAAGGGTCAAACACTCTCACCTCGATCCAATCACTTTCTCCCCACAAACCTTAAATTATCACCTTAAACCTTTAACTTAAGCACTACCACCCATAAGCCCAACCCTCTTGGCTTATTACCTTCAAGACTAAACCCATTACCTTTAAGCCCAACACCCTTGGCCCATTACCTTTAAGCCCTAAGCCCAAGACCTTGGCCCATCCTACCTTAGGAAATTCTCAAAGCCTAAAAAATAGTTGGCCCACAACACCATAGGGAATCCTTTTTCCTCAGAGTCTGTGTATCTCTACTCTCATCACCACCAATCACTTATTGGGTTTTTTATTTTTTTTTATTTTGCTTTAAGGTACCAATGGCCAACCCAATTGACATGGCTGCCCTAACCACACTCATTACCAGTCTCCTTAAAAAGCAAGAGGAGAATTTTCAAGCTATTCTAAATGCTCAACAAGCCCAACTCCAAGAGCAGAGGCAGTCTATCATCGAAGAAGTGCGGGCTATGGTTAATCAAGCTAGCCTCAACCCGACTATCCCAAATCCGACCCTGAGCTGGATAAATCCAAACCAGGCTAATCCTACTTCGGCCCAAACCCATGTTAGCATTGCTTCATCATCCAAAATAACCATTAACCTTACAGACAAGGTAAAGGCTATTGCTGGTGCCCCTCAACCTATTAAGGTTCCAAATATTATTACTCAACCTGCTACTTCCTCTCCTACGAATCCTTTTCAAGGGAAGGAAGCTTTATCTCACCCCGACCTGAAAGCATTCATGGAGAAATTTGAAGCCATGGAAAGGGCCCTTAAGAACCTCAAAAGGGATGATGACTTGATAGATGTCAGCTTCTTATCCCTCTTTCTCGATGCCAGATTGCCACCCAAATTCAAAATGCCTGAACTTGAGAGATTTAATGGAACTACTTGCCCTAAACCCATCTAAAGACATATGTGGGGGCAATATATCCTTTGGGAATTAACAAGGAGCTTCTTACTCAACTGTTCTAACAATCACTAATCGATGCTGCCATGAGATGGTTCTTTTCACTAGACAAGAGCCAAAAAAAGACATGGGATGATATCTGTCGTGCCTTTATCAAGCAATAACATTACAACAATGAAGTGGATGTCACTAGGCGTGACTTAGAAACCACTAAGAAACTTCCAAATGAGTCCTTCTCCATGTTTCTTACAAGGTGGAGGGCTAAAGCTGCTCAAATGGTAAACCGACCAACTGAACAAGAATAGGTGGATATCCTTGTCAAGAACCTACTCCCAGTTTACCAAGCCCATCTGCTAACCTAATACTTGCCCACCTTCAAAGCTTTGGTTGCATCTATTTCGAAGGTTGAAGGCGAGTCATCCCAAACTAGATTCTATACCACTGATTTGAATAGTTATGAAGAATCTGAACCCCATGACCTCTGAGGCTAAAACTGACATGCCTAAATCCCACCTTCGCTTTCAAGCCGAATCCATCACTATGACCCATACATCTTCACCAAAGTGGAAGACATACCCCACCTCACCCCACCTTACCTCTGCCCAAGTAGCATATTATGGAGGAGTTCAAGCTCAACATATTTGACTTTTTCGAGATTGAATCCAAATCCAAATTCAAGTCTGAGTCCGAGTCCAAATCCAAATTTGAGTCCTAGTCCATGTTCAAAGTCTAAGTTTGAGTTTGAGTTTGTCATTTTTGTATTATTCTTTTATTTTGTACTATCTTCTCATTTTGTAATAAAACATTTATGTTTTTCGTGCACTTCTCTTTTCCCATATTTTTTGTTTAGTCTAAAATAGTTGCGTCTCAAAAAAAAAAAGAAAAGAGAATAAATAAATAAATCAATGGATTTTGGCAAGCATTTGCATTTCACCACTATGATTGGACAAATCAAAACTTGGGGTATTCTTGTGCTCGCATCAGCAGCCGCTTCACCAGCTCCAAATCAAAGGATAGTCAAGATAATAAAGAAAACCAAGTGGTGATATCTTCAATTGGAGTAGCCAAAACTAAAGGCAATCCAATGAAGTTACCCATTGCATTTTTGGGTAATCAAACATTGAACCTCAACAAGGGGCAACGATTTCAAAAAAAGACCTGATATCCCCACAAGGTTTCTCTCTAGACCAAGAATTCAATGGAATGGTCTAGATAAAGGTCAGAGCCCTCAAGATGAAGGAAAGCAGTAGCCCAAGTCATGGTAGAATAATTTTTAAATGCCAATTTCATTGATTAGCTCACTAAGTTGAAAACTCAAAAGAGCGGCTTAGGCATAAATTAGAGTAAGCTCTTCGAGTTGAAAACCCGAAAGAGTGGCTTGGGCAAAAGTTAGAGCTAAAGAAAAAGAGTCATCCTAGTCAAATCATTCTTTCCCTTATGCCCTTATCCCACATTAAGGGCATATCTTCTTAAGTCATCATCATTTGGCTAATCCCTCATTAGGGGCACGCCTTTTGAATTGTCTTTTGTCAATCCATCATGAGCATATCCTCCATATCATCTTTTAGTCATCTGTCACATTGCCTTTATCATTTAGTAGGGGCATATCCTTTTTGTCATCCGTTACCGCCTTTTTCATTTAGTAGGGGCATATCCTTCATGTCATCCATCATGTCTATTAGGTCAAGCAGCTAAGTAGCCCTTATAATTTCCTTAGGGATATATCTTTCAAGTCGCCTATCATGTCTTTTAGCTTAAAAAACTAAATAGTTCCTATCATATATCTAAGAGCACATCTTCCGAGTCATCGTCCAAATCAATCTAGTGTCTCCCTAAGAGTCCTGTCACTCTAAGTGTCTTTTCATTCTTAAACAATAATATAATTGTCCATATCTTCTCCATAAATCATGCTACGATAGCAAAATCATACAACCTCCCCAACACTTTTCAGAAGGTCCAACCTACCATCCTTTCAAACCCAGGTCTCCTTGATAAAATCTCATCTTCCAAGGGCCAAGCCCACCAAAATCCCAAGTCTCTCAAGACTCATGATCCTTGAAGCCCAGTTTCCTTGGTAAAGCCAAAGTCGAGTGATGACTCCAAAGGCCTATCATCTTCAATCTGATTAAAAAGGCCCTGAGCCAGTCAAGGCTCATCTCAAACCTCCTTAGGAAAATCATATCATCCTTAAAAGTCCAACTCCTTTGGACAAGAAAAATCAAGCTTGCAAACTAACTGGTCAAATCATGTCCAGAGGTAGACTCTTAACAGATGGGTCACACAATGCCAACCCACAATCTTCACCTTTAAAAAGGCCAAACCTAACTGGGCCTTCCCACCTAATCTTCCCTAAAGGTCACACCTGACCAAGCCTTCTAAGATAATCTTTTCCAAGGCTAAACCTAATTGAGCCTTCCTACCTAATCTTCTCCGGGATTAAACCTGACCGAGCCTTCCAAGATAATCTTCTCCAAGACCAAATCTAACCGAGCCTTCCTATCTAATCTTCTCTGTGGCTAAACCTGACCTAGCCTTCTAAGATAATATTCTCCAAGGCCAAACCTAATCGAGCCTAATCTTCTCCGAGACTAAACCTAACCTAGCCTTCCAAGATAATTTTTTAGGCCTCACTTGACTGAACCTGCCAGGCAATGACCTCCTTTAAGGCCAAACCTGACCTAACTTTTCAAGATAACTTTCTAGGCTATACCTGATCGAGCCTTCTAGGATAACCTTCTAGGCCACACCTGATAGAGCCTTCTAAGCATGACCTCTTCTAAGGCCAAAACCTAACCTAGCCTTGACTTCAACCTAAGTTTGAATAACTGAGCTGCTTTCCCTCATCTTTTCAAAATGGGGGCACCCTCCTCTATAAAGATCAACACTTTCATACCAAGTTGACCCTTCACAAGTTCAAGGTATCCAACTCATAAAAATCTTTGCATATTTAAATGTATTTCACACTAAACAGGTCACTAATTAGAACTCTTGAATCAAAATAGATCATTAATTAGAGCTCCTGAAATAAGACGGATCATCAATCCAAACTCCTAAATTGAGACAGATCATCAATCCGAATTCCTAAGACGGATCATCAATCTGAATTCCTGAATCAAGCAATCAAAGGGTCCTTCACCCAAACCAATCAATTTCAACTTTAGAATCATACTCATCCTAGGATAGCTTTAGGATCCATACCTTAAATCTGAATTAGGTTTCTCTTCTAGAATCAGACCTATCCTAGGATAGCCTTGCGATCTTTTTTCCAAGCTGACCAGAAATATCACTTTCATTCTAGATTTTTGATAAGTGCTTAATTGAATACATTTTACCCTTTGTTCTTAATGAATTTTATCCTTAAATTGAGTTTGATTTGTTTTGTTTAGTGTTTTTCCAGAGTTTGTTTAGGA
>CATKHJ010221236.1:0-21035 GCA_949750685.1 Vernicia montana | reverse complement strand
ATCATGTTTTTAGTAGTGACTTTGATTTAGTGAAAAGTTTTGAACTTGCATTTTGGAAAAACAAAGTATCTTATTTTTGCTTTGATGGTGAAATTAAAAAGATACTAACTATTATAGCATTTCAAAAATTCAGAAATAGTAACAGATATGCATTATATACTCATAATATACTTTGAGTAAACTATATACTGTTAATTTTACTTAAAAATATATTAAATTATAACATAGAAAAACTTGACAAATTGGAAATATTGTCTTGATAATTATATTTAATGCAATATTTTTTTACAAATTTTGAAATAATATATCAACTATTGGGTTAAAATCTAAATAGGCAAAAATGAGTAAGAATCATATTATCATATACCTAAAATATACTTGTTATATACTTAAGATATATTGTTCAGACACTGTTGATTTGTAGTTGATTACAAGTTGATTATTAGTTGATAACAAGTTAATTGCAGGTTGATTATTGGTTTTTGTGTATTTTAGCATTATTATTGGTAAAATACTAGTTGTTGTTTGGTTGATCAGAGTTTGATTACAGGTTGATTGTCGTATAATATTTAGTTAATTTTGTATCATTTTATTGTTGTATAATGTTTTCTCAGATACTTTTGATTTGTAGTTGATTACAGGTTGATTATTAGTTGATAACATATTAATTGCAGTTTGATTACAGGTTGATTGTTGGTTTTTGTTTATTTTAGCATTAGTATTGGTAAAATACTAGTTGTTATTTGGTTAATTAGAGGTTGATTTGTGTTTGATTACAGAGCGTCTCTCAACAAAACAACTCCTGCTGCTTCTAACGCACTCCCACCAAGACCCCCCTCAAGTAATGTTGTTATTCAACAAGGGTTAACCAATGCAACTAATGGTGTCACACTCACAGGTCCCGAAGAAACAATAACTTCATTTATTCAGAAACAAAGAACAATCATTATACAACAGTTGTTTTAACCTCACAGGATGGATCATAACTCAAACAGGAGAAAGATAACTGAATAACAAAGAGGTTGTCACTCAATTTGCTTCGTTGAATAACAAAGAGGTTGCCACTCAATCTACTTCCTTGTTAACTTCTCTTTGAACCCAACAGAAACAAAAAGACTCAAAATTTACTGCTAGATTTTGAAATCCTTCCAAAGATTTCAAATATATATATATATCACTGCAAGATTTTTTTTTGGACAATATTGCAAGATTTATTTGAAAAACTGAAATTAGGAGGATTAATTAGAAATTGATAAAGTTTTTAAGTCTCTCTAATCAGTCATGATCAGTAGACAAATTCTGAAAACTGTTATGAATTTATTTTCTTCTTAATTATTTATTTTCATATAGCTAATTATAAATATATATATCATTAACATCACCCATCAAATCTTAAATGATTTGCTTAGATATATGTAACTTTTTGATGGCTGCATATTCGAATTTTCAAATATATATTTATAGATTTTTTTAGAAGAAAAAAAAAATAATATAATTATTTTTCCTATTTTGTCCATTGAAAGGGCAAATATCATTGAATATGCCTTTATTGTTAGTTCAAACTAAGATTCAATGTGGTGGTGCAAAAAAAAAAAAAAAAAAAAAACACAGAAGGGAATAACAAAAAAAATGTGGTTCAAATAGCTTGTATACAAAGTAGCGAAATGTGGTTTAAATAGCTTGAATGCAAAGTAACATAAAAAAGTAATAAAAATAGTAGATAACGTGTAAATGTAAGATTTTCTAAGTGAGTGTATATATATATATATATATATACTGCAAGATTTTTTTTTGGACAGATTAATTTGGCTTCTTGATTAATCAATGATCTTATCCTCAACAAAAAGAATATCTTTAAAAAGAAGAGCCATAGATCATATCATATTAAACAACAATTTATTTTAACTGCCATAAACTTGTAATTACAATTTGTATACTTTTAATTATTTTAGTTTTTTTTTAGTGAATTTATTCGAATTCTAAACATCATAAAATAAATATTTTAGACTGATATTCAGGATTATAATCAAAACACAATTATAAATATTATTTTCTTAAAAAATTATTTTTCTATAAATTATTTTTATCCACCAAACAAATCAATGGTCATATGAAAACTATGAAACATGCAATTAGTATCAATACACTGTGCGAACTCAAAAAGTAACTTCTTTTTATTTATTTATTTTTTTTAAGTATTACAATTACAGTGAGATATATAGGTGAATATCCTAAACCGTATTAAATATATACATTTCTTGCCTTACCATAAACATAAATAATAATAATAATAATAATAATAATAATATCTCAATAACAATTTTAAGCTTTACAATGATCAAGATTTTTGGATTATTGGACTCACCATATTAGAAATTTAGAACATGCATGTTTGATTAAAAATTTAAAATTAAATAATTTTTTTTTCATATTGAAAATTTGATTGATTGGTATTGTGATGATGATTGTAATTTCTCTCTTAAAAAAATTCATTTATGCCACCATTGGTATGAAGGATTTTATAAAATTCATAGATTTAAGCTAAATTCACCGTTTATTAATCCAAAAGATGATCAAAATCTATGGATTTTAAAAAATCTCACCTTCCAAAATTCTTCATTTTTTAAGATTTTAATATCACACCTCCTAGATGAGAAAGTCCAAAATCCATCTTTTTTTTTATAAATGAGAGATTGTGATAATGTCTTTTTATTCCAAGATTGTCCCTAATAAATCCATTGATTTTATAATCAATCCAAACTGTGAAATTCTTAAAATCCATGAATTTGAAAATCCCTCAATCCAAAGCAGACCTTAATTTCATCAAGCTATGCAAATACCATAATAATTGCCCAAGAATTCAAATCAATTCAATCAATAGAATTGAATAATTTGGTTTTCAATAAATTTTTCCAAACAAAACCTAAAGAAAGTGCAGATATTGCTGACACCATCAAATCTATATTCAACCATTCAAAATATTCACAGCAATTCCCAGGTACATGGTTCCCAATACTAGAAGGGCAATAATGTATATCATACAAACAAACCAAAAAAAGAAAAAAAAAAAACAAAATACATATTGTCTGAAACTCACCTACTGAGTATCGGCACTAGAAATCTCTTCAATGGTTTTCTCAGATAAAAGAGCAGAGACAACATCAGACATTTTAGGCCTGAGAGTAGGGGACTGACTATTAATGCACTTAATCGCTGTGTCCAGAAGGATGAGGGCCTGCTTCCTATCATAACTGGATGATAATTTCTTATCAACCAAATCCAGAATCTTTCCTCTTGCATGTAAAACACAAGCCTGCAATTGAACAAGAAGATCAGTTCGATTAGAGACTCAGAAAAAGGGTTTTATTTAGGCATTAATACAAATGTTTTGTTATATGTAATACACTAGCTTGCAGCCAAGAAAAAGAAATATCCTGCCAAGTTCACTTACAGCATCTAAAAGAACATCATACTCCTGGTTTGGTCTTTGCTCCATACTTGTTCTCCCACTAACAATTTCAAGCACGACAACCCCATAACTGTATACATCAGCTTTAACTGTTATGGCTTTTCCCAAGAAATACTCAGGTGCCACATACAATCTGTAAATGAGAGGTTCCTGGTTAGGATAGTTGTGGAATCAATTAAATAACTAAAGTTTCTCATTACCTGTAATTGCAAACTTTTAAATCAAATGACTTGTGAACACGAGTGTAAATTATTAAACTAAGTGATTCTTTGCTTGGCATCAACTCTTTCGAAACTTAATTTTGAAAAAATAAAGTTTAGTATAAGGTAGTAGCAGTTTTGTTTAGTCATTTTATTGAAAACAACCAAATTTCATCATAAGGTAGCATTGGATCCTTGTTGGCTTAAAATAGATTTCCAAACTAGATAGTCATGGACTGTATTACTGTATTTAGTTCATGCATTCAATTAAGCAGAAGGTAATACAGGCCTATTCTTAGTACACAAATTGAAGTCCAATCACTTATTGCATGGCACAGCAGTATATATGAGGTAATTTTAGAGGGTGTAAAAAACACTTTTGATACGCAATTCATATCTAAAGCCTAAAGGGAAAATTACAAAAACTCAAGGTTTTTGTAAAATATAAACTTTGGTTAATCCCTTTGAGCATTAAACACTTTTTAGTCCTTGAGTTTCTTAAATATCAACATTTATGTCCCTTATAGGCTAAAAATAGCTCTTAAGGTTTAAAACAGAACATGTCAAATGATAGTTACATCCTTCAATGAAAAAGACAAAAAAAAAAAAAAAAAAGTTATTTTTTGTTACTTACCGTTCTCCTCGAGTTTTGATGGTTGTGAATGCATCTTCATCATCGCGAAACCTTGCCAGTCCAAAATCAGATATTTTAGGGGTATGATTTTTGTCAAGCAAAATATTTCTGGCTGTTATATTTCCATGAACAATCTCAAATCTCTTATCTTCATGTAGGTACTTCAAACCCTTTGCTATTCCCAGGCAGATATCATACCTAGCTTTCCAATCCAGTTCTATTGTTGAATCCGGTTCTACAACAAACAAGAGAGAATGCTCACCATAATGTTGCCAAGTTAAATGGATTATTTATATAATATAACAAGAAATAGAGCAACTAAAAGCAAACATGAAGATTATTTTTCCTTTTCTAGACATAGTTGAACCCGGTCATATTTTAAGCATTGTCTCAATTTACTACCTAAATTTTTATCGTGAAAAAATATGGATGAAATTTTCCTAGTGTGATTTTGTCGTTATATTGTATTTATATGTAAACAGAATAATTACAGAGGGATTTAAATAAGTAACAAACTGATGCAGTAACAATAATTACCTAAAGTAAAACTATACAAGTTAAACAGCATTTAAATGCATATCCAATCTATCCACCGCAAACTTTGCATGCCCAGATAGGTGTACTGCCAATGAAATCTTGCTTGGTTATAACATCTGCCAACCATTCTGACCAATAGTGTCTAAAAAAGTCTGTATGTTGCCAATTTCACCCAACATCTATTTCAATTTTATAATTTCTAGAAAATAAATATACGGATGGAAAGTACACTTCTTTTGTAACTTTTCATTCTTCTATCATCCATATATTTTTTATCTCTGTCTTTTTCATGATTGTAAACCTGATATGCTGCATAAGTAATTTGTTACACTATTTATGTTAGGATAGTTTAACAATTTAAAGTGGAACTATTGTAAATTAAACAAGTCAAATTCAAACTGCATTTCTAAATTAGTAAATTAAGTTGTGATCAAGATTACCAAACAAAGCTTGATGAAGGGAACCATTTTCCATGTACTCGTATATCAGTATATGATGGCCTTTTCTAGAACAGCTACCCAACAACTGAACAAGATTTTCATGTCTCAAGGATAGCAGGTTGAAAATTTCTCGTTGTATTTTGTCCTTTTCTTGTTGCTTTGTTTGAGGAGAAATCTTCTTCACAGCAAATGTAACGTTAAATGGCATTCCAGCCTGCATCCACACGTACAGCTATTCACGTTAGAACTTTAAAAGCTAATAGAAGGATACAGAACAATAATAAATAGAAAATCCTATTCATCCCACCTTTAATTACCACCTCAATAATTTCATTTGATGTAGCATTATTTCACTTCTTTTGTAATCCCTATCTAACTGTTAATTTTTTATAGTGGATTACTAACAATATACCAAATCATTTTACAGTGTTATTTTTTTTTATAGTAGATTACTAACAATATACCAAATCATTTTACAGTGTTAGGCAGTAAAAAAAGACTAAAATTGGCAGGAAATATAGCACCATAGAAAGGAAGACTGTAACCTTGTATACTATCCCAATATGTCCTTTGCCGATCTCTGTTTGGCGGCTAAAATTTCTAGTAGCAGCTATTATCTGTGTAAGGGTGAAGGATCTTTCTTGCACCTCTATGCAAATTTCTATTTGAACAAAACATTAATGAACTAAATTAATCCAAAAACTCTACAAGAATTAATTATTCAAGCACTGATGCAAAATAGTTCTTATATATAATAGCATATATTCTCACCATCTGACTCTCTTTTTCCCAGCCAGCCCATTTTCCACATGAGAGCTAATAGAAGTAGTGGAGCTAGTGTACAACCTACTACAATCCCTGCTATTTGCCCAGTAGATAATTTGCCATCAGGAAATTTGAAGTCTGAACATGACACCAGAAGACAACAAGAGTAATTATTTTACTGGGTTAGAAACACAATAGAAATGTGAACTTGATAATAAAAAATTAATGGAAATGTAACTTATTGATTACTTGGTGGAGCTATATCAATGGCAGATACTAGAGGTCCATTGAGAGCAGGCGGGTTGTACAGAGATCCTTTGCCAGCCCAGTAGAAATGAATCTCCAGTAGATTATCTTTTACAATTGCCCATAACTCTTTGGTGAATGATTTATAGGGACCTCCAGCCTCTTCTTTAATATTGAAATCTTTTAGTCTTCTCTCCCCCTATAAAGAAGGGTAGAATCTTGCGTTGATAAAAGAAAATGGTAACAAAGTACAAATACAAAAAAACTATGCAAATTAAATGATTACTTGAATATACACATCAAAAACACGTTGGCCTAAGCTGCTATAATCTGCATCCCTTGCATAAATAGTTTCAGCAAAGTGAAGTTTCACAGTGTAATTGCCATCAGGTAAACAGAATCCATAATATGTCAGAGATAAAGGGCAAAGGCGAGCTGTATCGTAAACAGATGTCTCAAGCGTTGAAACACCGCTCACGTTCCGAAAGAAATCAGTTGAATAGGGGGTTGTTGAAATAAAGTCACCAGAACAAGCATAAGCCCATTTTTCATTTGGACTTATGTAAAAATTTGATGTTGCAGTATCTCCATCATATAAAATCCCATTATAGCGTGCTTTCTGACCACCACAATTTATGAACAAGTAATCATCTGCAGAAAACATTTTCAGCACTAAGCTAGAAGTTCCTTTGCTGTATTATTGCAAGTGAGGACAAACAATAAAGAGAGAGAAATGGTTTGTAGCTCTATTAATTTCAAAAGCTACGTCCATTTCAACCATCAGAATATGAATTCATATTTTAATTGAAAGACTAAGCCTCTACAAAGGTAATCTTCAATGCAAGTAATTTGAATAGTACTTACTCTTTGATTTCCCCTTGCAAGATATATTTTTAATTTCCAGTATATCATTCCTAGAAAAAGAATTTTAAAAAAATGGTAAGGAACAACTAAATTCATAAATTATTCTAAAAATTAGAATTAAAAAATGCAATAGTACCTTTGTGGAATGCTAATTGAGAACAACAGCATACGAAGAAGTCCCCAGGAAACAAGAAGAAAATGTCACAAGTTGAAATTTGGTTTCTAAAATTTGCCAGAGGAAGCAAATGCAATATAATATATGAGGAACAAAGGAAAGGAAATTTCTTACATATTGATATTATTGTAAATTTGTGGCCGGCTAATTGAGCTATACATACAAACAAGTCCCAAGAAATAAGAAAAGAAGTCACAAGTTAAAATTTGCTGTCTGAAATTGTCAAAGTAAGCAAATGCAAAATATATGTGGGAAGAAATGAAGGAAAGATAAAATTTCTTACATATTTTGGTTTCTCCGTTTATCAAATTTTATTTTTGTGAAATTATTATATGACAGATCCCTGCAACATAAAATTATATCAAAATTCTTCCAAGATAATCACTAATAAAAACTATTGACAAAATGAACATCATATAGCTATTTGACAAAATGAACATCACATAACTATTGGATTGAAGTTAAATTATCAATTAATTCATGTTATCTTCTTTTAAATGGAGGCAAAAGTTAATATCAATCCAAAATTTATCTGCATTAAGCTCTTCAAAAGGTGTGGCCATTGAAATCCTAACATGTAATGTCAAAAGTTATTTAGTCCAAGCTCTCTTCCTCCAGTTTTAATGCACTATGATTCAGACCATCCAACTAATGATAGTGAAAGATTGGACTATAAAATTTCTCGTGTGTGGGGACAAGTGAGTAGACACACTTGCTAATTTAGCTTTTTATCTTGAACATGGTGTCCCCTGGTTCTAAGATCAATCTCATAACGGAAGATATATAATTTGTGGGGTAGAGATTCTCAAGCTGTGCTGATCTAAATCTCTCTATTAATCTCCCTCCAATCTGGATCATAACTATTTCACCAAAAAATCAGCACATTCTAAAACCAATCTTTATTATAACCACTATATATGATCATTAAATTAGAGCAATGTAAGAATACCCTCATCAATAAAAAAAGAAATTATAGAAATATTAAAATTAAAAAAAAAAAATTGTAGTTTTTTGGACAGCGATACATACGCCTTGGATTGTATGCTATGATGAATCCAGGAAGGGAGCACACCATCAAGCATATTTCTTGTGAGAAACCTAAGCAACACCCGCCAATTGTAAAACATAAATTCTAATGGATTGGAAAATGCCAATTGTGATAAGATCTATTGATTTCAAAAAATTGTGTTGACATACATCTTATTTAAAGATAGATTTTTCATATAATCTGGGATCTGACCATGTAAGTTGTTGAAGCTCAAGTCTCTGCAAGAAAAAAAAATTAAGCCAACTGATGACAGTTTAGAAAGTTGATTGAAAAACTGTAACATAAATATTTGAAATAGAATGTAATGTTGCTTTAGGCCAATTGTTAACGTAGTACTGGATGATTTTTTTTTTTCTAATTTTTAATTGAAGATGAAAAGTTGAATCATATGGGTCCAGTGAAAGTTCAGTAATAATTTCTTACAAAAGGTATCAAGTATTAAACACCAACATCCTTCTTCCAACCAAAAGAGAAAAAAGGTCAAATATATTACATTGTTTTTCTACATAGCTCAGTCATTTTTTAAAAAAATTGGTTTAAAAAAATTGTCAGACCATATTTATAAAAGATTCATGGCAAGAATTTCATATGGCCCTAACAAAATGTTAGAATATATTGCATAGTCTAAGCAATAAGCATATAAATGCCATACAGTAGTTAAATTTACAATTGCTTAAAAAAGATAAAAGGAACTTACAGGTATATTAATGATGACCAATTACCAATATACTGCGGCATGCCGCCAATAATCGAGCAATTCCTCAATATCCTGTAGAAACCATTCAATAAGTTATGGATTAGATTTACTCAGGTACCATTCTGTTTAATCTTTTGCTTTTCATGTTTTTACTAAGGAAATTTTTTAAAAAAATTGATTTTGTTTTGGAGCAAATGTCTCAATAAGAAACAAATATATTACTTTTGCTTTATATAAAAAAGTAAAATTAATAAAAAGCATTTTCTTCTTATCAAAAATTATTTTTGTTATCAAACCAACTATTTATTTTTGCTTTTAAAATAACAAAAACAAAAGGAAGAAAAAGTAAGCAAGCAAGCTAATCAAATGGTGCCTTAAGTCAACATTAGTCAAATGTCATCAAGCAGTTACAAAGTAGTGCTTGAGAATTTAGATTTTAGGTTATCATATTTCTGCAAAAGTGATAGCTTAATCATATTCAACTCCAAGGTATCCAGAATGCTTCCTCTCTTTTTTTCTTACGTTATACGAGGCTTGTTTCCAAGATTTAGGAATGTTCTTGTCAGACATGTTAATCAAGAAGCAGCAACTAGATGGCTTGTTTAGCAATTATGTCTGATTTCCAAGTTTGGATGTAGGAAGTCCCTGATAATGTTTCGGGACTAATCCTTAATGATGTACTGATATTTGCTAGATTATGTGTTTCTGTCTTTTAATCTTCAAAAAAAATAAAAATAAATAAATAAATAAAAAAGAATAGGTAGGACTCACAGGTAATATATTTTTGTCATTTTTGAATGTTCTGGCAAAAGGAAACCAGGGCTTCTTACATCAGAAACCCACCTGCATTAAACGGAAACATTTTAGAATATGCAAAAAACAAAATGTTGGCTTGACTGGAAATTATAAAATACTGAAATACGGAATTGCCCTTACAAATATTGAAGATTTGACATATTAAAAATTTCAAGAGGCAGCTCTCCATGAAATTCATTTCCCATTAGATACCTATGATCAATGAAAGGAATACAATCACTAGAATTATATGCAAGCTACTTTGAAAATTTAGATAAATTATACTACTATGTAAACTCTTTCATTATTATCCTTAAATTATATGAATCATTTAAAATAATTATAAAGAACTTCCCCTAAAATTGTAATTTATACAAATATAATTTACTATTTTTATTTAATAAATTTAAGACAAACTTAATTTTCATTACTTTGAGAGTAGTAATATGATATTTTGATATTCAATTGTAACAATAGCATGCAGATAAACTTACATTCATTCCAAAGTCAATTTTATATGAAGTTTGAATAATTATTTCAAGCATAAGAGAAAATTATGCAAATTTAGGGACAGTATAGGAAAGATGTATGTCTTACCATGCACAATATGAGAGTCCAAAACCATAATGAAGGATTCTCACTTCACTCTTTCTTTGTGCACCATAAATTCTTTTGCTTAATTAATTCAAATTAGGAAAATGTTGCTTACATTTAAGTATAAAAAGAAAATTTATTTGCAACGTTAACCACAAGTAAAACTAGAGGTTTAATTTAAGTAAGAAAAGAAAACTATAATATACCCAAACTCAAATCCATTATGAACACTTGAAACTCAATTAGAATTCAACTAAGTTTCATTTTGTATACTGAAACTGGATTTGATGGTGTACTTGACATACTCAAACTTGACTAAACCACTATTAAAAGTTCAAATCTATTTTGACTAAGGCCCTGTTTGGTTTAGCTGTTCATAGCAACTGTTAACTGGTAGTTGATTGCTAGTAGCTGTTAGCTGATAGTGATTGCTATTAAGTGTTTGGTAAAATTATTATTAGTAGTTAATGCTGTTAATGTGTTTAATGACTATTAAGGATAAATATTAATACTTACCTTTTATTTAAATATTATTTTTAATAAGGTAATTTGGTCTTTTTATTTAAATAAGTAGGAGTTGTTTCGAAAAAGCTTCAAATTGAAACTTTTGTAAACAGCAACTACCTAACAGCTATATAACAGCTAACAGCTATCACTAAAAAAAGTAACCAAACGGATTTGATGCAGTTGTTTGGGAACCAAAAAGTTAACAACTGCATCAAAAAACTTTGCCAAACACCCACTAATTAATGTCAACTTAAAACCCATATCAAGTCAACTTGAGTTTTATATAGAATTAGAATTTTTCATCTGAATAGCTGAGTAAACTGGTAAATTTATTATCTAAGGATTCTATATAATAAAATATATTTACAATATATAATACTCAAATTAAGTATTCTTATACTCAAACTTGGCTTGATTTGTTACTTAAGCTTACTTGAGTTCGAGCTAAATTCAATTAAAGTCAATTCTAATATTGTGCAAGTATAGTTCACGTAACTCAGACTAACTAAACTCAATTACACCCCAAATTTGGATGCTTACAAGTCAGTGAGGTTCGTCCACATTGCAACGAACTTTGGTATTGGACCAATCAAATTATTCCCTGCAATTTCACTGTAATCACCAGTTAAGTTTCCTTAACAACAAAGCAGATGGAAGGGTAGGAAAAAAACATGATGAATTGCACTTACAAAGAGGTTAAAGAAGTGAGTCTGGCATAACTTTCTGGCAATACTCCAGTCAACTTGTTGGAACTCAGATAACTACATCAATAAAAAGATTTCCAATTAATTTTTTTTTTCTGTGCTTATAATTTTTTCTACATTGTAAATAATACTTTTTATTTTATAATTTATTTCTTTGTTGATTTATCATTCTAAATAATACATTCTAAAGGTATTCCATTTGCATTGTCCTTAGCATTTATGACAGTATTCAGAATAAAATTGAATTGCCCCCATAATATTTGAAAAAAGAAAATGAGCAAACTGAATCTGAAGGATCAATTAAAAAAAAAAGGAAACTGAATATGAAGGAAATTTTAATTGTCACATATGATGTATGGTAAATACAGTAATATTTGGCATAGTGGTATTAACAATAGGAAACAATATACATCTACTATGACTTACAGATTTTTATATCTTTTAGAAGATGATACTTACAAATGCTGAAGCTTTCTTAAGCTTCCAAGCTCTTCTGGGAGAAAACCATTGAGTTTATTCTCTCCCAGTCTCCTAATCAAACCATGAAAAAAAGCAAGCAGGAATGAATAAAAATGATGGAAATTCTTGGAGATCAAGTAAAGTTGGTCAATGTCAAGGTCATATACAGTAATGTGAGATTGGAAAGGTTGCCCAGCTCCTTAGGAATTACTCCTGATAAATTGTTATTATGCAAAGACCTGAACCCTCGGAATCACAACACCATTAAAATTGCAGAAATAAAAAGAGTAAATAATCAATATTAACAAGTAATTGAAGAGTTGTGATGATACTTACAAAGTTTCGAGGGATGACAGTTTTCCCAAAGATGAAGGTATGGAGCCACTTAGGAAGTTATAGTGCAGATTACTATGGTGGGAAAACAGAACAAGCCACATTTAGCTGTAGCCCCATTGCCACATGCTTAAACAATACATGCTGAATGATTGTGATGATACTTACAGAGTTTTGAGGGATGACAAATTTCCCAAAGATTCAGGTATTTCGCCACTGAGGAAGTTATTCTGTAGATTGCTGCGGTGGAAAAACAACACAAGAAGCATTTGGTAGTAGCCAATTGTTACATGCACACACATTAGATGCATGATGAATGCTATTCTTCATTTGGTTCATGGAAAAGAATATCATATGTATGAAGTAACTGAGACTTGGAAAAATGCATCTTGAAGCCCCTGAATTTGGCTATTAAGCCCCTAAAGATTTATTTGTCTACATTATGCCCTCTAACTATTCAAAGACATTGAAGGTTTATTTAACACCCCTTGTAATCTATCCTTAAATTTGCTATCAATATTCACTCTTAAGTCTTTGTTCATACAATACATTCACTTCAGTAGTTCCCTCGGCATTTCGTCAAACACTCAAGCACAATAGTTCCGTCTGAAAGTACAACTTCCAAGACTTGGAAATTACCATTCCTGATTCTAGAATTATTATTTTTCCTTCCATTTCCCAATTTTCTTGATCTTCTTTTCTCTCATTTCCCTCATTTTTTCACGTACCAAACAAGTTACAAGTAGAAACTCAATCTTGAAAACAAATCTAAATCAATTTACTTTATGGCAAGCCAAACAGAATTACATTCAAATTGGAATTAATCTGATGACCAAAAGAATGATAGGTGTGTAATTGCTTTTGTTTTCTTTTTAGGTCGATCATTCTTTACCGAGAGAGAAGGAGCCGATGCCATGGCCAGAGTGGAGATTGAGGACAATAGCCCTCTCACGTGAAAACTATAAAAGTTGTCATTCACGCTCCTTTCCCGTGCGTGTATGTCACTTTCTAAGGGCATTAAAAGAAGCCTTCAATGTCTTCAAAAATAATAGTTGAAAGGTTTAATGTAAAAAAATAAAATTTTAGGGGTTCAATAAAGTTTAGGGTCCTCAACATGTGTTTTTCCTTGAGAATTTTGAAATAGAAGTGCATGACTGCAATATCTCATTTCAATGAAAAAATTCATATGATCAAGCATTAAGCTATTCATTTACAAGCAAAGGTTTTCGAAAACAATAATGCCAGGACGTACAGACTTACAGTGTTACTAAAGCTTGCAGATTCCCCAAGGAGTACGGAATTTGGCCATTAAGACGGCAGTTGGACATATCACTGTTGAGAATATCCATTAGATACATGAAACCACAATTTCTCAAAGTTTAAACCAAAAAGTGTCTGTGAGAGAGAAAAATTAGTTAAATGTATATAGATTAAGCTAGATCGTTATTACATTATTTTCATTTTTAGATAGAAACATAATGTCATATATTTGTTTTGAGGGAACTGAGAGATGAAATTAGAGTTACTCCCTTTTTTTGGTATTAAAAAAGGGAGAGAAAAGAAGGGTATCCAGGAGTTTTTTGGTATTAAAAAAGGGAGAGAAAAGAAGGGTATCTAGGAGTTGGTGTTAAAGTTTGAATCTCACTCGTAAGTCATAACAATCCTGATCTAATTTAAAAAAAAGAAAATGGATATCAATAGCGATTCCTTCCAAGGCCACAACAATTGTCCAAAGAAATGTGGAAATCAAAGGATTCAACAACTTTGGTGCACAAATATATCCTTTGTAAAAACAAAGACTATTTACTCAAAGACCATTTTACGCTTTGTTAGGCTATCAAAAAGATGCAATGAAAAGGAAGGGAAATTAAAAGAATTGAAGAGTGAAATTTCACCCATATTGTTTGGATGTCTTGTTGAGAAATGAGGAAATTAAACTTAAATTTACCGTTATATCTTATTAAATGACTTTTATGTATTGATATTTGAAGGATATGTTAGTGAAATAAAATTAAACTTTAGTTATTTGTTTCCCTTTCCCTCAATTTCTTTCCAAATTGGAAGGAAATAAAAAGTGGAATCAAAGGGATTGGAAAGTCTAATTCTACTTAAAGTTAGTTCGGTATCCATGCTATTTAAGGTTTTTGTTACCCAATAGTTAAAGAAAATTATATCACAAAATATATTAATTTTTGTTACTCTATAACAAGTGAAAATCATAAAAAGTAGTTTTTACATTTCATCAAACTGTTTTTAATCATAAAAAGTAGTTTTTACATATCATCAAACTGTTTTTAAACAACAACAATTAAGAATAAAATTTAAAAAAAGAGAGAGAGAGAGAATTGATACCAAAGTGGCCCTCAGTTTCCCTTCTCCTTTTTTTTTTTTTTTTGTAAATTTAGATCTGAACTCAAGGCCTTTCAGCCCTGAAACAACTTCATTACTACTGAACCAAAGGCTCATTGGTCCTTCTCCTATTTTTAATAAACAAAGAAAGGAACTTGCATTTCGATTCCTTTCTCCTCAATTCCCTCAAAACAAACAAAGGTAATAATAGAAATTGTAACCTGTACAATTACATAAAGGATAACATAATGCATATCAAGTGTTTGTAGTTTTGACAGAGAATATTTATATGGTGTAAGAGGCATATGGAAGATATAAACTCACAGCGTCTTCAAGAAAGTGAGGTTAGACACAGCTTTACTGATAGTTCCATTTGATATAGTTCCACCTGATATTGATCTGGAGTTAGTATCAGTGATTCTGCAACCAAAAAATAAATAGCATTACTACACAAAAATGATTCAATTGCAGATAAAATTTTATAGAAAACAGGTTCAGAGACATGTACATTTCAGTGACGTGACAGACATCATTGTAGCTACAATTGCATCTGATATCAATAACATAATCATAGGGCCTCTTGTCCTTGCAATAAGACCGAGAGATGAATGGTGCAAACACCAATCCTAACTCATGTATGATTTTCCTAAGAGCTTCCACTGTCAAAATATTTTAGCAAATCAAAATTATTAGCAATTAATTCCATGCCTAATAAGATCATTACTAGCAAATTTGCTTGAACAAAATGCAAATGAGCACCATTATAGGAATTGAAAAGCTACAATGAAGAATTAAGGATTGCAATGGCGCTGGCATTTCCATTTTCTCCCTCCATAAGTAATGTGATAGAGGAAAACCCTCCATAAATAAAGAATGGATATGCAGAAAATTTTCATCCATGGGTGTATTCGAGAACGATTCTACACTAAGATTGAAAGAGGAGAAATTGGGTTTGTGAAAAGGCATGTAATGTAAGTGTGTAACAGAATGAGAAAGGGAGAAAGTGAAAAACACTGTGCATGGCTAAACTGGGTGAAGTGGAATGGAAGGGAAGAAATTTTTTTTTTTTTTTTTTTTTTTTTTTTTTGGCCAAAGGAAAGGGAAGAATTTGAAAAGCATTAGTTTCGCCTTCATTGGGCTAAATTTCACTGTCCTTTTATATATATCTATATATGCATAATTAATATATTAATTATCAATAAAAATTAAATATATCACAATACTAATTTAAGTGATTATAAATTTGATTTCAACTTTTTATTATCCTTGCTAGATTTTCTAGTTCCGTCCGTAATTAGTCGTGGGGAGTTTGAGGTTTGAGCTTCTTTTAGCATGAAGTTTTTTGAAATTACAATTCAGAAACTAGTGGTTTAAAATTGTAATTAAAGATTCAAAATTAGAATTTTTAACTTTTAGCCAAAATTTTTAAATTCGCCGTGATGTTTAAACTGATAAAGATAAAGAATCATAAATTTGATATTCAATCATAATTAAATTGAGATTCAACCAAAATTAAATAAATATTAAATATTATAAAATATACATGCTTAATAAACTTTTATTAGTTATCACAAGAAAATTAAAATTAGTATTGTTATTCGAATTTATAAGGTAATTATTACAATAATATTAATCAAATTTAAAAACAATAATTTCATATAAATTAATTATTTAAATTTAAAATTTTACAATATTAATATTGCATAAAAGTAAAAATAGTCAAAATATAATTCTAAGCTACAAATATTTTATATATATTAATGTAAATTAAATTAAAATAATTTTGATTCAAATTTAAAATTTTACGCATAAAAGTAAATATAGTCAAAATATAATTCTAAACTACAAATATAATTCTGGCCATGGACTGGAACCTATCCTCTTAGTATATATAGTTGGTTTAAGAACGATCATAAATTCTTGATAATTTTTTGTGCAAAGAGTTTACTCATAGTGACAATTGCAGTGCATACTCTTATTTTAAAAATACCTTGATAATTCCATTTTGGAATCTTGAAGAGAAAGAGAGAAGATTTAGAAAGTCATAGTTTATGAAACAAGGGCGCAGTGTCTATTCTTCGAGTTTTCTGCCTTCTTACAATACAATAGAACTCTTTAGCAGGTTTGGATTATATGGCACACTCATAATGAGGCTATTTTTAATTATCAAGGGGTGAGAATTTATCATGCTCTCAGGTTTCTTTGGAAGTCCATTAAGGAATGCAATTTCTTTTCGAGTATGCACCATGTTTAATTCAAGGAAAGCCTTGTAAAGCTCCTCAAATAATAGGTATTGTTTGGCCTCCATGCTTTTGGATGAAGGTTAATACAAACGGATCGACGAATGGTTCTCCCAATCCTTGTGGTGTGGATGAAATTTTTAGAAATCCCTGTGGGTTTGCTCATGGTTCTTTTTCGTTTTTCGATTGCAAACACTTATGCTTATGTTGCTGAGCTCCATGTGGCAATTTTTGCAGTCAATAAAGCTTGGGATCATGGTTGGAAGGCTTTGTGGCTTGAATGCGACTCTTCCTATGTTGTTCAACTATTTTGTTCCAAATCTTTGGACGTGTCTTGAAGCGTCAGGATAGCTTGGTCAGGATGTTTCTCTTTGGTTAGCATAATGAATTTATATGTTTCTCACATTTTTTGACAGGGTAATAGGATTGCAGATAAGCTTGTTAAATTTGAGGTAATTGCTTCTACTCTCCATTAGTGGACCACTTATTGGGATTTTTGTTCTGAGTTAGTTTATGATGATTTCAACGGACGAAAGAATTTCTACTTTAGATAGATTGAGTTTTATTTGGGTTTTTTTCTTTTTCTTTGGATTGTTGCTTGTAATTTGGACTTGTTTTATTTTATCTTAATTTATTTGGACTTGTTTTATTTTCTCTTAATTTATTTTATCAAACATAGAGGTTTTTTATTATTATTATTATTATTATTATTAAACCTTTTTCATATATGAAAGAAATTAAATTTACTCTCTCACTTTCTCTATTACAACCATTTTATATGAAGAATTTTCCATTTTCCTATAAAAAATATATACACACAGTTTTTTTTTTTTTTCCTATTTTGAAAGAAAAATACAACATATATTAGCCAAAAATAATAAAAAGAAAAAATAAGTAATAAAATTTAATTTCTTATTAAATTACTTTCCTCTTTAGTAATAATATATAAGTTGTATATAAAAAATAATTTCTAAAGAAAATTAGTATTAAAAAAAAATCTACAATAATTTCTTTAGAAAGAAGAAAAAAAATGAAAAATCAGAAGGAATATTAGAGATTTTGTGTAGGTACCTTCAAGACAAGGCAAGCCTATATCTTTAGTGCAGTCTAATTCATTCACAGGGCTCTGATCAACACTGCCATCTGCATTCACAGGGCTCTGATCAACACTGCCATCTGCAGGGTTACCTCCTGGTTTATATCGTGGTCCTGTGCAATATGCTGAATTATAATATGGACAAGCTTGACTTGGATTTTGAGAAGGCTCATCATAAATAGGTGAAGTTGTGACAGGTCCTGAAGCTTTAGAAGGGTCGTTAATTGAAGTTGTGACGGTTCCTGCAGCATAAATAGGTGAAGTTGTGACAGTTCCTGCAGCTTTTTCATTCTGAATTCCAACACCAAAACCGGCTGCTTGACAAAGAAGAAGAAGAAGAATAGTGAGAAAGAAAACAGCTAGTGGCTTTGTGAGTAGCATCTTCATTAGATAATTAACATTCATCAACCCATATATATATATATTAACATAAGGGAGATATATGGCAATATACTGATAATAATATATCAGTTGACAAAAATTATTGCAAAAGAGATGCCAATCTGGTATTATTATTTGTTTAATCTCTTTATTTATTTATTTTGGAAAATTCTTCTCTATATTACACTTATTTATATTCTTATCTCATAACTTTACTAACCAGCTAGTAAATGTCATCTAAAATTATTAATTGAAAATGTTCATTAATTTGTTTATTTTTTTCTAGTGGAAAAACACTAATAATAATTTTTTTTTTCATTTTTTTTAAAGACATAATGAATAATAATTTTAAAATTTAAGTCTCATAAATCATTTATAATATAAAATTTTTCAATAATTTAATAAAAAAAAAATATAGGAGAAAACTACACTTATCATTTAACTCATCATATAATAACATCTTTGCTCCATCATCTATTTCAATTTTCATAAATAACTTAATAATCGATTTGGATAATTATTTGAAATCATTAAACATATGAAATTTATTATTATACTTATTTTTTATAATTTTGTTTTTGCATCTAAAATTCAAATTCAAATCCATAACTATTTCAAATATTATTTATTTATTCAAAAGAGCCTAAAAATAATATGGAATATTGCCAATCAGATGTTATGTGATTAATCTTTTCATCATTTTAAAAGTATAGGAAGTGCAAATAGTTGTTCTTGTTAAATAGTTTAATTTATTTCTATTGAGTATTTCTTTTATTGGTAATAATAATTAAAAATAAAAAAAAGTAAAAGTAATATGGAATATTAATTAAAGCTGATCACCACTGCAAAGACTGCTTTTTTCATTTTTTTGCTTTTACTGATTCAGTCTGCTTTTGCCTTTTTTTGTTTTGGTTTTTCTCTTAGTTGTCCCCCAACAAAGCAATATTAAAGACTAATAAAATAAAAGTAACCACGTACTTATTGATTGTTGGGTCCAGTCATTGGCATCCGATCTGGGTCTGACCTGGTAGACTCGAGCTCAAACTTTGTTTGGGAAAGAAATTGAAGGGGAGAGAAAATTAGGGGAGAGAAAGTGAGGAAGAAGAAATTTAATTTTGACTCTTTTTGTTTAGAAATGAGTGAAAGTTTGAGTGAGAGAAAATGAAAAAGAATAAAATTTTATCATATTTAAAAAAGTAAATTTTAAATATTTAAAATTACAATTATATCTATTAATATATAAAATTTGTAGGAAAAAAAATATGTCTTATGAGGGTAAATATGTAAATTAATTTAGAAGCTCAATAATCAAAGTAAAATTCTTCTCTTTTCTCTCCAAATTGGGGTAATTATATAATAGTGAGCCCAACTGATCAATTTTGCACTTTTTTAATTTCTATTCTCTTTATTTTATTTTTCCAAACAAGGGAAAATTACAACTCCGTAAGCTGATTCTAGATCTAGTCTGTTCACGGCCAAAATTGAATTTTTCAGTTGGCAATAGGCTAAACCCAGCTTTTAATCTTAGTTGCTTAAAATTAATTAATGTGATCCATCGTTTTAAGAGTTTTGTATTATAATATCCTCCAATTCCATTTCATCATCATGATATGATTCAAGCCAAGTTTGTACATTAACATAAAATGTGTTACAAATAAAGTTTGACATAATGATAATACGTCCTTCAACCGAATAATAAATTTAAATTCAAAATTTTCATTTTCCTATCCTAAAAACATAAAGTTCATAATAAAATTCCGATCAATCACAAAATTCAAACATAGCAGTTATATTTTCTCGAACAAAAAATTCTAAATTACTTTTGAAATAAATATATCTTTTTATACACCAAACTAAATTAATAACAAATTGATATTTTAAAATTTTATTATGAATATGTTTAGGACTGCATAAAAATTAATCAAACCGACCAAATCGAATTAATCCAATTCAATATAAACTAAAAATCACAGTTTAGATTGTTTCATGGTTAGTTATGGTTTTGAAATTTTTATAAACCGAATTTTTTGTTTAGTTTTGGTTTAAGTAAATGAGAATCCAATTAAACCAAATCGAACCAATAATATAATAAAACAATATATTTTTTAGATATGTACTTTACTAATATGCAAATTATTTTTTAAATTTTTTATAAATTAAATATATCTACTGAATTTCTATATTTTAGATATTTTTATGTTATTATTTTGATCCCTACTGTAATATCTTGAAATTTTAATTATAAAAATTTATTAATATTGGATATTTTATTTTATTAAAGTAAAATTATTTTACCAATTAATTAAATATTGAAATTCTTTTATATTGTTTTTTCAGAAATTATTATTATTATTATTATTATTATTATTATATATATATAATACTAACTTTGTTGTTTTGTTCTTTTCTCTTTCCAGCCACATAAATATATACATATATAATAATAATAATAATAATACTAATAATATTTTCTGTAAAAACAATAGAAAAGAATTTCACTAT
>CATKHJ010221234.1:0-10884 GCA_949750685.1 Vernicia montana | reverse complement strand
CATATATCTACATATATACATACATACATATATATATATATATATATATATATATATGTATATATATGTATATATGTATATATATATATATACATATATGTATATATATATTATTGATTTATTTTGATATTAAAGTTTTTATATGAATTACACATTATAAGTATATATATATATTTTGCAATCATCAGTTTTAAGATGCCTTACAACCAGTGGAACCTGACCCTTTGTTTGAAGGGGAAAAAAAAAACCCTAATATGGAATAAGAAAAAAAAGGGTAATGATTAGATGTTTTGTGTAAATTGCTATTGAGCTTTGACCTAATCACTAGTTAATCTTAATTTTTTTAAACTATTTAAATAGACTATATAAATTACTATTTGTATGTATATATTATCTCTATATTAATAGAATAGAATATTAAATTAATAAAAAATATTTAAAATTAAATAATATTAATGAATAAATATATAAAAATAAATATAATATAAATATCTACAATAAATAAATATATAGAAAATATAGAAATATAAATATATATTTATTAATATTAATTAATTAATATAATTTAATTTAAATAATATTAATAAATAATAAATTGAAAATTTCTGCTTTTTAATTTTTTTTTATGAAATTAAGTGATTTTAATAATTAATTATAAGGGAAAAATAAAAAAATGTCTAAATATATTTGTAAAACTCTCCCTCAAATACTATGTATGGTGATTTTGAAAAACCATAACCTATTAGCCCCCTGAGATATGATCTAATATACTAGTTAGAACTTTTATTTTCAAAAACTAATAATTAATAGATGTTGTAATTTCACTCAATCAATTCAAACATAATAATCCTTCTATTACATTTTCAATTAATTAATAGACATCAAACATTAATTTTACCCCCCAACTCAACAATAATTTTCTCCCATCACCATCAAATGAACCCTTTCTTTTCCCTTACATCACCTAATTCAGAAAAATTACTAACAAAGCTAAAATTAAATTATCAATTTATGATAGGATCCACATCTCTTGAATAATCAAATCAATATTTTAGTGTTATAAAATAAAGATTCAATCAAAATACATTTTGATAATTAACATACTAGCTATATCATTTATTATTACTTATAGGTTGTTCATATTGACTGGAGAGGCTCCGATTTTATGACTCCTGTTCGACAACAAGGGAGGTGTTGTAAGTGTAAATTAAAATGAAAATATATATATTAATTTTCTTGAATTTTTGATTGTAATGCATTTGATTATGCAGCTTCTTGCTGGGCAATAACATGTGTTGATTGCATGGCAATGACCTACAAAATGGAGACTGGAATATCAATTAATCCCTCTGCTCAAGAATTAATTGATTTTTGCCAAAACAAAAAGGGATGTGTTGGATATAATATTAGAGCAGCTTATGGATATATAAAGGAATTTGGAATAACTAGTGAAGAAGAATATCCTTATGTAGGGCAACGTGAGAAACCAAAATTTAAACCAAAGGTATAATTAATATAATTTTATTTTATTGTGCAAATGTATATTTGAATTTATACATATATATGCTTTTCTTTCGCAGTGGAAGTCTACTTGCAAAATTTCTGATTTTAACAACATATTTTATAATCAAGAAAGACTCATTGAGCAACTCATGATTCATCCACTTATCATCCGTGTAAAAGTCGATGACTCTTTTCGAACTTGGGGGACAGTTAGTATTGCGTTTTTTTCTTTTAATTCCATATATATTTTCCTTATATTTTTGTTTATTTCATCGGAGACCTAATGGGCTAACATAATAAATAACATTATAAGCTATACAGTAGGGATAACACTAAGAATGTATTAGAGTTATATTGAATTGAAACAATACAAATATCGAACTCGACTCGATTAAAAAATTCGAAATTTGAAACTCGAGTCAAACTTGATCGAGTTTTCATTTTAAAATTCGAGTTCTATTTGAACGAATACTCGAATTTAACTTGATTATACTCGAATGTTATTAAAACAATAAATTAATTAGCTTATTTATTAATATCATAATAATATTCAAATAAGCTCTAATTTGAAATCAAATTAGTAAATTAATGTATATAATATAAAATATATTTAAAATTATATAAAATTTCAATATTCGATTAGATTTGTAACCCACTTAAATCAACTATCATAATACTCAAAATTCTCAAATTCAATTTGACTCATTACTCGAGCTACTCGAGTTGGAGCTCTAATCGAGTTGAAAATTGGTAACAATCTATTAATTGATTTACTTTTCTTTTTCAAACCATTATACTATTATTTCTCTTCAAATATATTCATTTACTAAATTTTGGTATGTGGGTTGTTTAATCTTGACAGAGCATATATCCTGGACCAAAGCCAGAGGAAAAAAAAGTGGGTCATGGTATGATAGCAGTTGGATATGGTACTGAGAATGGAATTGATTATTTGATTGTGAAAAATTCATGGGGTAAAGAATGGGGTGATAATGGTTTTGGGAGAATCATCCTTGACTCCAATCTTTTGCCAATCAAAGCTTGGTATCCCATTTTCTAGTTACTAATTTACTAATGAAGGTAATTAATAATTATTAACATTATTCAATTTAATTTATAAAATTATTAATTCTTTCATCTTTTTTAACATATATACTGCTCACTTGTTTAATTTGTTATTTCATCAGCAGGAAAATCAAGTTCCACATCTCTGCATTTGGCTTAATTATTAATTGACTTGGGATTTTGAATTTTATTTTATTTTTAATATGTTATTGATAATATCAAATCTCTCTGTTTTATTCTTAAAAGTAACAGTCTAATATTTCCCATTCTGGCTTTGGATTTTATTATCCTATTGCATATATGAACATTGTAGTATTCTTTAAAGAATATTAATTAATCATTTTATTTCTATAAATCAAATCTATTTTCATAAGTGTTATCTTTTAAACAATATTAATATATCTTAATGTTAATATATATTTCTATTTGTTATCAATTAAACAATGCTTTAGCTGATGATTTTATGGCTAATTTTTCATCCCACATTTATGGACTTTTTTGGCTTATCTGTAATGAGTAAATATCCCACATTGAATAGATGTGGGATATGAGAGGAGGAATTAAGGCTATAAAAGGAGTAGTCTCCCCCTCCTTTGTTAAAACATCCCAACAATTAAGTCTCTCTTATTTCAAAGACTTAATTGTATTCTTTTTTCTCTATCTTTTGTAATATTTTTTTGAAATTATTGAAATATTATTTTGGTAGTATCCGAGGACCTAGACATAATTGGCCGAACATCATTAAAATTCTGATGTTCTTTTTATTATCTATTTAATAGCTATTATCGGGTATAGTTTAGTGAATTATTGTGCTATTAAATTACTCGTCTTGGTAAAATTCTGGCTAAGGAAAGACTTGGTACTTAAGTGTGTCCTTTGTGACCCACCTCTCTTTCTGGGAATTTACCTTGTGGTGATTTGTTAGTACAATCGTTCTCACTCTATTCACATGTGCAATAGTTTCAAAGTGAACTTGTTATTATTGGTGGAAGTAAAAACTCGAATTCCACAACAATTGGTATCAGAACTCTTGGTTATTTTAGTATGGTCTGTGGTTGTAATTTAGACTGATCTTCCACATCAGAAAAGATTTTCTTGGGCTAATTGGCATTCCACATCGACAGTTATTAAATAAAATTTGTAGTAGAAATGTCAGACAGTACAAAAGGTTCAACATCGTCAATTTTAGCAAGAACTACTGTGACAAATGCTAGATTTGCAATGGAGATTTTTGATGGCACAGGACATTTCTATATGTGGTAAAGTGAGGTTTTAGATGCTCTTTTTCAGCAAGGTCTAGACATTGCCATTGAAGAAAAAAAACCAGATAATATTGAGGAGAAAGAATGGAAGACCATCAATCATGTGGCATGTATTACAATCTGTTCGTGTCTTTCCAAAGAGAAGAAGTATGCATTCTCTAAGTAAACTTTTGCAAGTAAATTGTGGAAGGCACTGGAGGAGAAATTATTGAAGAAAAATAGTCAAAAAAAGTTGCCTATGAAGAAAAGACTGTTTCACTTCACTTATGTTCCGGGTACCACGATGAATGAGCACATCACCAATTTTAATCAGTTAGTAGCTGATTTAGTGAATTTAGATGTGGCTTTTGAAGATGAAGTTTTGACGTTGATGTTGTTGGGATCCCTTCCTGAGGAGTTTGAGTTTCTTGAAACTACTCTACTTCACGGGAAGGCTGAAGTGTCTCTCAGTGAAGTTACTGCTGCCTTGTACAGTTATGAGCTCAGAAAGCGAGATAAGAAAGAAAGTACTAGTGGTGCAGCAGAAGCAATGGTAGTGAGAGGATGCTCTCATAATCAGAATAAAGGAAGGAGAGGGAGATCGAAGTCTAGACCAAAGAAAGATGAATATGCCTTTTGCCGGGAAGAAGGGCACTGGAAGAAGGATTGTCCTAAGCTGAAAGATAAAGGCAAGCTTGATAAAGGAAAAACTGCCTCAGACTCGAACGTAGCTGAGTACAATGATGAAGACTCAGACCTTTCACTTGCTGTCATGACATCCACAAGCTCTTCTAGAGTATGACTATTGGATTCTGGATGTAGCAATCACATATGTCCCCATCGAGACAGGTTTTTTGATTTTAAAGAACTAGAAGGTGGAGTTGTTTACACGGCTAATGACAACCCATGTGCAACAAATGGGATTGGTTCCATTCAGCTAAGAAATTATGATGGATCAATCAGGGTGCTGACAGATGTTCGTTATGTGCTGAGTTTGAAGAAGAATCTCATTTCTGTGGGAGTCCTAGAATCAAAGGGCTTTGTTGTAACTACATCAAATGGAGTAATGAAAGTCATGTCTGGTGCACTTGTGGTGATGAAAGCAATTCGAAAGAACAATAATTTGTATTACTATTAGGGTAATGCAATTATTGGAACAGCAATAACAACTTCTACTGATGATCGAGAGTTAGAAGCAACCAGGTTATGGCATATGCGCTTGGGGCATGCTGGAGAAGAATCCTTGAAACTTCTGATAGATCAAGGATTGTTGAAAATAGTACGGGCTTACAAATTAGATTTTTGTAAGCATTGCATCAAAGGGAAGCAGACAATGGTGAAATTTGGTACAACAATCCATGATACCGAGGGTATTTTGGATTATATTCACTCAGATGTGTGGGGGCCTTCCAAAACAACTTCATTAGGAGGAAAACACTATTATGTTACCTTTGTTGATGATTTTTCCCGGAGGGTGTGGGTGTACACTATGAAGACTAAGGATGAAGTGTTAGCAGTTTTTACCAAGTGGAAAAAGGTGGTGGAGACTCAGACTGGCAGAAAGATTAAATATCTCTGCACTGACAATGGTGGAGAGTATAAAAGTGATCCATTTCTGAAAGTTTGCGAAGCTAAAGGTATAATACAACACTTCACAATCAGAAATACACCACAACAAAATGAGGTGGCAGAATGCATGAACCGAATATTGTTGGAGAAAGTTCGATGTATGTTGTCCAATGCTGGGTTGGACAGACAATTTTGGGCTGAGACGGTGACATATGCCAGCCATCTCATTAATCGATTACCATCAATGACTATTGGAGGCAAGACGCCTTTGGAGATGTGGTCTGGAAAACTTGCTACAGATTATGATTCCTTACGTGTGTTTGGTTCACTGCATACTACCACGTTATGGGGATTACATATGGAGTGAAAAGGTATCGACTTTGGTGTCCAGATATGAAGAAGATAATTTTTAGCAGGGATATTACCTTCGATGAGTCTACCATATTGGAGAAGGTAACTAGTCAGCAGTCAGATGGTACTCCGCAACAGGTGGAGAGCACTCCAAAACAGGTGAAGTTTAAAAGAAGAATTGACCCAACAGAGAAAGATGTATCTGGTGGAGATACTTCTTTGGTAGACGAGGAGTCAGATAAAGAAGATACTCCTACAGTAGATGAGGAGTTTGAAGAAGAAAAGGTTCCAACCCAAGAACCTACACAATAACACTTACCGATTGCATTGAGGAAGCCACAACGAAAAATTCAAAATCCTACTCGCTTTGTTGATATGGTGGCTTATGCATCACCAATTGAAGATGATGCAATTCCAACCACTTTTCATGAAGCAGTTCAGAGTTCTGAAAAGGAAAAGTGGAGGAATGCCATGAATGAAGAAATGCAGTCCCTTGGAAAGAATCAGACATGGGAGCTAGCTAGTTTGCCAAAGGGAAAGAAGACAGTTGGATGCAAATAGGTATTTGCTAAGAAAGATGGATTTCCTGACAAAAATGATATTTGCTACAAGGCAAGGTTGGTGGCTAAAGGCTATGCTCAGATGGAAGGAATTGATTATAATGAAGTATTTTCTCCAGTTGTAAAATATTCCTCCATTAGAATTTTGTTGGCCTTGGTAGCACAATTGGATTTGGAACTAGTCCAATTGAATGTAAAAATTGCATTTTTACATGGAGACTTGGAAGAGGAAATCTATATGATTTAGCCAGAAGGGTACATGGTTGCTGGAATGAAAAATTAGTGTGTAAATTTTGAAAATCTTTGTACGGATTGAAGCAATCTCCAAGGCAGTGGTACAAACGATTTGACAAGTTTATGTCGGGGCAGAAGTACACAAGAAGCAAATATGATCATTGTGTGTATTTGCGTAAGATGGATCCTACATTTATCTTCTCCTTTACGTTGATGATATGCTAATAGCTTCAAAGAATCATGGAGAGATTGAGAAATTGAAGGCTCAACTGAATAAGGAGTTTGAAATGAAGGATTTAGGTGAAGCTAAGAAGATTCTCGGGATGGAGATAATCAGGGATAGGAAATTATGGAGAATTTATTTAACTCAGAAGCAATATCTGAGAAAGGTACTAAAACATTTTGGCATGAATCAGAAGTCAAAACCTATTAGTATGCCTCTAGCTCCTCATTTCAAACTAAGTGGATCTCTGTCACCGAAGAATGATGCTGAACGGGAATACATGTCAAAGGTCTCGTATGCAAGTGCTGTTGGTAGCTTGATGTATGCTATGGTATGTATAAGGAATGACATTTCACAAGCAGTTGGGGTAGTGAGTAGGTACATGCATGATCCTGGAAAGGAGCATTGGCAAGCTATGAAATGGATTCTACGGTATATTATGAACACCGTAGATGTTGGATTGATGTTTGAGCGAGATAGACAGGTTGGTCAATATGTAGTCGGATACTGTGATTCCGATTATGCTGGTGATTTGGATAAGCGTCGATCAACTACTGGTTATGTGTTTACACTTGGGAAAGCACCAGATAGTTGGAAGTCAACCTTATTGTCAACAGTTGCTTTGTCTATTACAGAAGCAGAGTACATGGCAATTACAGAGGCTGTAAAGGAGGCAATTTGGCTTCAAGGGTTGCTTAGTGAACTAGGAGTTGGACAGAGGCACATTAAAGTGCATTGTGATAGTCAAAGTGCTATTCATTTAGCAAAGAACAAAATTTATCATGCAAGAATGAAGCACATCGACGTCAGGTATCACTTTGTATGGGAGATTCTGGAAGAATGTCAAGTACTAATTCAGAAGATCCAGACTACTGAGAATCCTACTGACATGTTGAAAAAAGTTGTAACGGCAGTCAAGTTCAAGCATTGTTTGGACTTGATAAATGTTGGTGCTTGAATGCGCATTTGAAGACACTACTGAAGATTGAATTTGTAAGAGAATGTTTGGCTGGGATTTGAAATTCGCCAAGGTGGAGATTTCAGTAGTGTCTACAAATCCAATTATCAATTTTTAACAATATTGATCTATCAGAAGTTTCAAGGATTTTTCTTCAGCATGCCCCAAGCGCATATGCCATAACCTAGTTGCTTCTAACTCCCGATAATCAGTAGAAGCTGTTGTTGCTGTTCCAATAATTGCATTACCCTGATAGTAATATAAATTATTGTTCTTTCGAATTCCTTTCATCATCACAAGTGCACCAGAGATGACTTTCATTACTCCATTTGCTGCAATTATAACAAAGCCCTTTGATTCTAGGACTCCCACAAAAATGAGATTCTTCGTCAAACTAGGCACATAACGAACATCTATCAGCACCTTGATTGATCCATCATAATTTCTCAGTCGAATGGAACCAATCTCATTTGTTGCACACGGGTTGTCATTAGCCGTGTAAACAACTCCACCTTCTAGTTCTTTAAAATCAAAAAACCAGTCCCGATGGGGACACATGTGATGGCTACATCCAGAATCCAATAGCCATACGCTAGAAGAGCTTGTGGATGTCATGACAGCAAGTGAAAGGTCTGAGTCTTCATCATTGTACTCAGCTACGTTCGAGTTTGAGACAGTTTTCCATTTATCAGACTTGCCTTTATCTTTCAGTTTAGGACAGTCCTTTTTCCAGTGCTATTTTTCTCGGCAAAAGGCACATTTATCTTTTTTTGATCTGGACTTCGATCTCCATCTCCTTCCTTTATTCTGATTCTGAGAGCGTCCTTTCACTACCATTACTTCTGCTGCACCACTAATACTTTTTTTTTTCTTATCTCGTTTTCTGAGCTCATAACTGTACAGGGCAATAGTAATTTCATTGAGAGACACTTCAATATTGTGTATATTTGTTATTTTACATTTAATGATTAATTAAAAAATTATCACATATATACATACTATATAAATTAAATGTATAAATTGTGTTAATGTGATTTAGTGGTAAAATGAATAATATTATATTTAAATGCTTGTGGGTTTCAAATCCAACTGAAGAAAGGAGTTCAATTTTTTTTAACATCATAATATTTTTTATTTGTTAAAAAAAAGACTTTGAAATGTTTTTATTTTTATTAATTGATTTCAAATTAAGCATGTCACATTTTGAGTCGGGTTAAAAGATCGTGTTTTGGATTGGATTAAACAAGTTACATGTGGGTCAAAAAGATTATATTTTGAGTTGGATAAAACGAGTTTCATTAAGGTAGAGACGAGGACAATATTCAATAGGATCACGTGACACCACTTAATGACTCCACTTAAATTTTTAGAAATTCTATTAATCTATAAGTGAGCTTTTATATAGATAAAAGTTAGTAAATAATAAAATGTTTAATTTTAAGTGATGATTACTATAACAGTTACATTGTTTCAAGGGACACTTCAATGATAAAAGCTTAATCTCTATTTAGAGATCTCAAATAGGGGTGTAAATTAAATGAGTCAAATCATTCGCGAGTGGTTTGGTGTTCGGCTCGATAAAAACTTATTTGAATTTGATTCGTTTTATAAACGAGTCAAGATCGAATCTTATTTTAAAATTCGATAAATAAACAAATCGAATTTGAGCAAAATTAAACTCGACTCGATTAGATTTGTGAACAATTTGATTATAAGTTTGTGAACAAACTTGCGAACAGCTCGATTAATAGGCTCATGAACAATTTGATTATTATTATTAATTTTGGCACTTCAAAAAATATATTTTAATACTCTTATAAATTTTTTGATAATTTAATTTGACTAAAATATATATATTCCTAATTAATATAATATAATATTTTCTTATTATATAATATAATATTTTAATCTTTAAAAATATCTTTTTTATTAATTAATATTTTTATAATACATATAATGCTCAATTTTATGATTATATATATTTTTTATTAATTGGATGCCTTTGATTTTATGTTATTTTAAGTAATTTTTTTTATAGTTATTTTATTAGAAATAAATATTTAAAAAATTAAGTATTTTAATAAATTATAAACGAGTTTTAAAACAAGTCGAATTAGAGCTCGACTCGAGTTTATTAAACGAGTCAAATTTAAATATAATTTCCAAATTCGAACTTGGAAAAAAAATATCGAGGCGAGCCTGAACAAGTTAAAATTTGGTGGTTCAGCTCGATTACAGCCCTCTCAAATTAATTTTGGAACACAATAATATAACACAAGACCGACTTATTAATATATTTTTAAAAATTTTATTTAAAGAAAACCTACTTAATTCTTGATTATTAAGCTTAATCACCGACCTATATATATATATATATATATATATATATATATATATATATATATATACGGATTTGACGTCTATATATACATGAAAACACTCCGTATACAAACAAAAAAGAAAGATTTAAAGGTTGTTGTGTTGTACGGAATCAAGAAAATCAAGAAATACGAAATTAGAACATTAATTAGAAGATTGCTTTATCGCAATTATGCTAATTCAATATCATCCTCCAATTTCCTCTTTTACTTCTTCAAGACTAAATGGACCAGAACATGAAGAAGAGTTGCAAAATTGTTCTCAAGATCTTGTTGAGATAGAGATAGAGAAAGAGAGACAAAGATCAAGAGATGAAGTCAACGATAAAAAATTTCTCAAATATGCTGATCAAGCTTATGCTTCTGAGGTTTGTATTATTAGTTTCTTTGTTTTTTGGTATAATTATCCGTATTTTTTTCGTTTCTTGATATATACTTATCCATTTTGTTTTTTTCTTTGTCAATCAATATAATTTTGAATTTTGATTTGTTTCACAATTTTGAATTGTTTATTGTTATAGGGTTTTGATGTGGATTTTGATAATGATTCTGATATAATGGGAGAAATCACCCCATATATTCAACCTCGTGAGGATGCAAATGAGTACGTGCTTGAAGCAGCCAATTTTGCCATTGGAGAGTACAATAAAAATAAGGTTAGTTAGAATGATTTTGTTTCTTTGTTTATTTATAATTTTCATCATCTAACTAGGCTAATCTGTAACTATACTATCATTGCAGGGCTCTAATCTTCAATTGGTAAAGATTGTGAAATCGAATTTTCAATTTGTGGCTGGGATAA
>CATKHJ010221212.1:0-11591 GCA_949750685.1 Vernicia montana | reverse complement strand
TTTTGTATCTCAAATTAATTTGCAGAACCATTAATGTGTTTGTAATATAGAAATGTATCACATTTTAGACAATTCTATTGGATCAAATAGGTTGTTCTTGTTATTGTTTTGAGGATATCTATGATTTATACTCACTTTTGTCTGTTGAGAACTTGAAGGGTACTTTGTTTTATTGCATGTTTGATGTGTTTTAACTTCTGGGTTTTTGCCTTTTGTGTTATCTATTGCTACGCAAGTTCAAAGTTTGGACTTTTAGTTAAGGATGAGATGAAGACTCGTTATGAATTTGAGCAGCTGACTTTTTGGAATGTATTTAAGCCTTTCTATTTGCTAATCTCTTTCAATTCATCGAAGTTTTGAAGGAATTTTAACATATTTTGCTGGCTAATTTGTTTGTGGAGCAAAGTTGAATACTTGAATGTTCTGTATGGACCATGATTGTGCTGTTATGAAGAGTTAAGCTGCTTGCAAGTAGAGTTGCCAATTCCCTTTTCAGTTGTAATTGTGTCAAGGCTGCTTGTTGAGTTCTTTATTTCCAATTTCTTAAGCCTTAGTCCCTCAATTTCATTTAGAAATTTTGAGGTAGTTTTCAGGGGTAGGTTGCTTTGGGTTATTAGTAGGTTTTGTGCAGCTTCTGTGTTGTTTTACTAGATCACAGGCTCAACTTAACTCAGCTAACCTTTATTATTACCATTTGGGGTTGAGTACATCTTTTTCTCTCCATCATTTTCTGTCTATATCTAAACTCTTTTAACATTTAACATCCTGATTATGTTTTCCTTTAGACAATGATAGAGATACAACTAATTTAATTTTGGCGATGAATGTATCCCAACCCCCTCCTTTATCCTGGGCTCAACATAGATAGAGTATTAGTTGATGAAAAGCATACCATTCTGTTGTTAATATCATTGGTGATGGGAGGACAAAACATAGGTCTAACTTTTCGTCCTCCTTTGATAAATTAGCTTTGTTTCTTGTCACCACAATTAAAAATGTTCTGTCTATGAAGCACATCATTTTTTCTCGTGTACCTTGTAAATTTTTGTGTTGATATATTTTTGTTTTTCAGTAAGTGAGTATTCTTGGTAATGTGATTAGTAAATAACTAATTGTACAGCGAAGTTGGAATTTTCAGATCTCTTGACATTAGAATGTTATTATCATCTAATGGTACTATAATCTCTTTCTAACTGAATCAATTAGATGCAGTAGCTTTTACTTCAAAGTATATAAACAAGCATAGTTTCCCTTCCCCTTTTGGCATTATACCCAAATTAGGCACGTTTGAACAGATGCTGATTATGGAGTTAGCTGCAAGAAAAATACAAGTCATAATAGGTTTTCATTGTGGTACTGCATTTCATATTGAAAGATTATTAGGTTAAACTTTTTCTTTCATGGCCTCACTGACTCCAAATCAATCAGTACATAGCCTGAGTTTATGTAACTATGTTTTATCATACTTAAACTTTTGTCGTATATCTCTCGGTGATGACGACCTTAACTCTCTGGAATCTAATATATTTTCAGTTTGTATTCTTTTCATGCTGGTGGTATGGATATTTTTTCTTCTTTTTCTCTACCTGATTGAACTCATTTTGAAGGATTTTGATAATATGTTATGTGCACTGATAAACCTTATAACTGTAATTCTCAAGTTTCTGTTCTGAAGAAAGGAAAAAGAATAATGTGTGATTGATTGTGGTGACCATGATAATCACAGGATAAAGATGGATGAATGCAATCAAGAAGACTCTTTGTCTGTAGTAAATTCCTTTTATAAGAATGAAGATAATGAGGATGAGGCAAAAGGATTGACTGCCACTCCACTAAAAAAATATGTCACCATGATTGGTGATAAAAATGCTAACAAATGGACTTGTAATTTTGGTTGCAAATTAGAACCTTATACAGGGACATATTCTCGAATCCGGGCCCACTTAATTGGGCTGTTACCTGGACAGAAATCACAAGGAGTGGCCTTTTGTTCAAAGGTTACAGAGGAAGAGAGAGAAAAAATGAGAAGAGAAGAAGATGAAACCAAAAGAATTTTTGGTGGATGCACACGAAGAACACCTCTCCCAAGTATTCCAACTTCTCCGCAGGTGAACAAACCGGCTTCAAGTTTATCTACAGATAAAGGGAAGGAGATTAGTGATGTGTATAAAATAACTTCTAAAGATGAAGTAGATGGGGCAATTGCAAGATTTTTCTATGGAAATGGGATATCTATTAATGCTGTGAAGTCCCCATTTTGGGTTGATATGGTGAGAGCTATCAATGAAGCAGCTAAAGGTTATGAACCACCAAGCTCAGAGAAGATAAAGACTGTGCTTCTTGACAAGGAGAGAACTAAAGTTGATCAAGCATTAATCTCTATAAAACAACAATGGCCAACATGTGGAGTTTCTATTGTTTTGGATGGTTGGGCAAATATTAGGAAATAGTTATTTGTTAAAGTATTGGCTGTTTCAGAAGGTAGGACAATGCTTATTACTGGCATTGATTGTTCCAGAGAAGAGTTTTCAAGTGAATTAATTGCTGAATCATTGATGAAGGCAATTGAATCTGTGGGTGCATATAGTGTTGTTCAAATTTTGACCGATAATACTACTGTCTGCAAAGCTGCTGGTAAAATCATTGAAACATCATATTCTCACATTTTTTGGTCAGGGTGCGTAGCTCACACTCTTAGTCTCTTGCTAAAAGATATTGTCAAGTCAAGGCACCAAAGTTTGGCATTTGTTGTAAAGTGCTATAATCAGGCCAAGGGAATCACGAACTATATTAGAAACCATAGCTTGTCATTGTATATAGTTCGGACCTTTTCTGAGCTAGATGTTTTACAAGTTAAAAAAAGACGCTATGGCAATCATTTTATAGTATTAGAGCGCATTCTTCGGGTAAAGAGTGCTTTGATAATCATGGTCCTAAGTGAAGAGTGGGAAAAACTTAGGAAAGGCAGGTCAAACTCAAGTATTGGGCATGAAGAGGTTAGGAAAGCTATTCTGGATGATGACTTTTGCAAGATGCTGAAGATCATTTTGGCATTTATTAAACCAATATGGGATGTGATTCGCTATTGCGATTCAGATAAGGCATGCATTGGGGAAGTCTATCGGAGAATGGATGACATGGTTGCATGCATAAAAGTGGCTTCATCAAGTGGTGCTGATTTGTGTCAGGAAGTCCAAAATCTTGTTGATCTGCGATGGGAAAAGATGGATGCACCGTTACTTAGTCTTGCATATGTGCTAAATCCTTACTATTATTCTGATAATTGGTTAGCCAGTCTGGCTCCAGGTGGAAATAAAAGAAGTAAACCTCATGCGAATCCTGATGTTCATAAGATTTATTTAGATGCAGTAGATCGACTTGTTAGGGATACCAAGGAAGCATCAATAGTACGGCAGCAGCTGAGTGATTTCATCAGCAATAGAGGTTTTTGTGCTCATCCTCAAGCGATAAAAGATAGGGAGGCAATGTCCTCATTGTCATGGTGGCATTTATATGGTGTAAGCGCTCCAGAGCTATATAACTTAGCAGTTAAAGTCTTGTCTCAAAGTGTTAACATCACTTGTGCAGGAAGAGGATTGACTACCTATAACTACATCCGCAGTCTGAAGAAGAATAAAATGAATGCCAGCTGTGCAGACTGTTTGCTGTATGTTCATCATAATCATAGATTGTTGACAAGAGAGAGAGAGGATTATGAATGTTTATATAAGAACTGGGATGATTTTATGAATGATGATCATCTAGAGATTGACATGGAAGCAATTGAAGAGAGGGAGCATGCCTTACTTTATGGCAATGAAATCGATGCTGCAGAAGCATTGCTAACATTTGATACTGCACAAAACCTTCCTTTTAGCAGTTCAACACCTATACTGTCTTCTCAGACTTCATTTCAGGGTTCATACTCTTCCCAGGAGGATGGACAGGCACGTGGTAAAAAGACACGTTTGGGATAAGAATACATTCTTGAACAAAGAATTGCATCAGTTAGAATATTGTAGCTGATTTTGTCCCCCTTCTCGCAGGCCGTTCATTTTGTAAATAAGCTTGAGTGATAAAATTGCCTGCTTTGTAAGTCATTTTCCATATTTTTTATTTTTTAATTTTATGCCATGTTGATTGTCTTTTGACAGTATTTGTTAATAAATCTCTCCCTAGTTAATTTTCATTTGTATATGCTGTATTTTTTTTTTTTGTCAAATTTTGTATATGCTCATTGAATAAGATTGATATCCAGAATCCATTGTGTTGTAGATAAGACTTCTTAAGCCTAGAATTATTGGTTTTGTAAATGATGTTAGAGAGAAACATCAAGACAAATAGTTAGATGGTTTGCAACATTAATCCGGAACTGTGGCTTGTGTATATATTGCTTAGGCTGTAAGAAATGCATAATGATATCTACATTTTGGCTTTGAATGAAGTAAAAAATCCTTTCTAAGTATTTGCGTTTTAAATGTGCACATAAATGTAACAAAACTAGCAAATATAATTGGCTGTGGTAATAATTTGTATAGCAGCAAAACAAGTTAAAATTGCATCTTTCTGAAGATCCTATAATTGCCATTTGGTTGCACTTGCAAGCTTAGTTTAGTAATGTGTATATATTTCAACTAGGTAAAAGATCCAAATTCTAATTCCTTTTCCAATGCTCCTAAAAACCCAAAAAACAATTCGAATAGTAATTCACTGATCAAATATTTGTCTTGTAATGCAAGAGGTAAGAGAGTTCAAACCCTGACATCCGCCCGCTTCACTATTAAATTTCTTTTTCTGATATTAAACCACCCCCCCCCCAAAAAAAAAAAAAAAAAAGAAAAAGAAATTCTGAGCATTATAGATCCTGTAAACAGTATTCTGTCTAGGCTTATCCAGCTATTCAAGAGTCAAGACTACAAGGGCAACGACAAGTTCAACAATAAACGTGTCTTCTGGCATTATTACAATTTACCAGTACTATAAATTCTAAATGAAGTACCAATGTGCTTAAAAGCCCTTCTTAACAAGACTATTCAATCCTTGATGGTAAAAGATAGACTATTCAACTCTTCAGATCCTTGAGTATTGGTATATGTAAAGATTATTCTACTCGGGTTTTACAAAAACTTCCCGACTGTCTAGGTCTGTGAAACAAAACAGAGACCTGCTGGAGATCCAAATTTCTCCATGCAGGGGAAATGGCCCAATGATAACTCTGCCGTTGACAATCATCTCTTTCACAAGCCACTGTTGCTGCAAGAAACAATAGAGAAATCATTATTGCAAAACCAAAATTATGTATTTCTTCAAACAAGAAGTGAAAATGCAAATGAATACGAAAATGTCGGTGTTAAGGCATTTGTTTGCTAGAATTTCAATTTTCCCCCTCATCTTGGTTCCTAGACCATGGGATCAAAGATCATTTAAAAAGTCAAGGCCAAAAATTATGCATCAATTACCTCATTTCTCTTCCAAAAGAAATGATGTGCAAGAAAGGAGGGAGGTCAACTCATCTTTTGTCGCTGATCCAAAGCCTTGCCATCTTATTCTACCGAATTTGTCCAGTAGGAAAATATACCTGTAGAGCAATAATCACAGCATATTTTTAAAATCTAATTGCTTCTTGCTAGCAAAGGCATAAATTGTGAACTGAAAAGCGTTTATACCCAGTGAGAAGGTTCAGTATTTTAAGTTCTTTTCTGAAGTAATAATGGTCACCAAATGAATAAACAATCTGCTTCTGAAGTGCATTGTTTTCATCATGACTAGATTTCCTCATCATTCGAAGCAGCAGCCGCTTGATTGGATTCCGACATAAGAACCACGAGTCTATAAATGAGACCTGAAAATATAAAAACTTAGATTATTGAGTCAAATGTAATAACTTAGAAATACGGAGTACCTTTAATATCTAGTCAATTACCAGAATGTGAAAGATAAAAATGGGATGCATGCCTGTTGGCATCATACTCTGCTTTTAATCAAATGGTGTCAATGGCAAAAGTAATCCTAATTATTGTACCTTCCAGTATTCTATTCATGAAGCATAATACCTGAAATTTGTTGTTTTGCTCCTAGTTGTCATCAGATATATTTTCAAGGAAATAAAATAAATGCAGTATTATAGTAAATAAAAAATCTGGATCTAATGCAGTATTACAGCAAGGACAAAATCTAGATCTACAGATAAATGTGCCAAGATGCAAGTTCAACACCAACATCAAACCCTTTGTGTCAGGCAGATATGTTGGTGCTGGTTGGTTTTAACAGTTGTTTTCTTTGGCTAATTAAAGGATGTGCCTATCAATTTGGTTGAATGACAATAATTTGATGCACATTCAAATCTTCTGGAGGTGACATTTCCCAGCCCCTCAAACCCCCAAAAGAAGAAAAGAAGAATCAACAAAGGGAAAAAATTGTGACAAAATATTGTCATAACAAGGTTTAGCCCGCCAAACATTATTATGGTAAAAAAATTAAGGCAAAATGCAGTTTAGTACCTCATAAAGCTGAATATTTTTTGCATCTTGAAATGCACCAATAAAAGGCATGGTCCAGGAGTCAATCATTGCCTGTCAAGAAAACATTACATTGCATTGCAAGTTTGTAACATAAACAATACATAATATTCCTACCAGCAAATTCATGTCATTCTATGTTTTAATCCTGAAATTTCTAGGCATTAGCTTCATAAGAACAAAAAGGAAAGGCAGCAAGGTGAGATGCAACTCTATCAACCTATTCAGGGGGAATATAAGCCAATCGTGAATGAGAGAGATCTGCAAACTCTTCACTTAGGATTTGCAGTTTTTGTTGTAATTTCTTTTCCCTGATCATATTACAATTAGATTAAAAATATACCAGCAGCACAAAAGTGCCAGATCTAATATGACCAAGAGATCTTATAATGCTGCCCAGGAAGTTAACCTTAAACATAAAATTTATGACCAACAATTCTGTCAAACTAACAATCTTTATAATATTTTCTAGCCTACTGGCCATAAATTTGACTCCCAGATTAAAGAATGAACAGTCAATAAAGATCCCGTATAGATGTAATACCCTAATAACAAGTGACAACCAAAAGGAAATACTCAAGTTACTATCAATTAATCTATCAAAACGAGCACAAGACAATTTATCCTAGTTCACTTTGTCCACATGATAAACCTCCAAATAAGGATAGTACTTATACAATTTAGGCCTTACTTCAGAATGTTGTAGAGTGGATCAGGCTCAGGGAAAACCAAATGCCATGTACTATTCAGTTTAAGGGGAAACAAAAAAGAAGAATAAAAGAGACCAGATTAATTTTGGGACAAATGACTGAACCTCTAGGAAAATCAAGCCCTAATCCAATTCTTTCAAACTAAATTAAAATTCAAACCTGAGAATTTTGTACTAAGTTGCCAATTGTCATCATTGTAGTAGTAATAATACAACCAAGTATTTCTTTGAAGTTTGAATTTCTGTTTTCCAGAATTGACATGGACAGGAAAAAAAATTGATAGGCAGAAAAATATCCAAACTCCTGAACGCTACTACACCTGCTACAAGTGCTAAACTTTTTTCAAAATGAATAGAGGCACATTTTATGCTTTCTTAGTATCATAAAATAGCTAATTTAAAGTTTAGTACAATCTAAGTGTTCATATTCAGACAGGCAAAATGTCCAGCAAATGTTTGCCATTGCAGATTTGATTACTTTTCTTCTCCCATTATTCTCTTCTCTTTTCATCGTTCCTTTTACCTTTTTTCACTCATTAGTAAATAAAGTTGTCTTATTTGCATTGGTAACTCTTAAACCCCAAATAGTACATTCAATATTTTTCATATTAAAGAGCACATTAAATATGTAAAGCCACATCATGAAAGGCATATAAATGTAATCCAGTGAAAAGATGTTAAAATTCCATACCTGAGAGCTCGCTCGAAACGAAAGACATAGCAAAGATGCTTTAGGAATAGTTGACGTGTCAGCATCACCAACATTTGCAGTGGACCCAATGGGAAACTTTAAAATTTTACCATCGGAATAGTTTGCTTCTAAGTTGGGAAACTTCACAGCTGCCATTGCAGGAATTATAATTTTATTTGCCATTGCAATCTGCATAAGCATCAATTACAAAGTAAAAATCCCATCTAAAATGGTATGCACATAATCTAACATAATTTGATGATCTTGGGCGCAAAATTTGAACTAGATAAATACAATATTACACAAAGTCGACTATTCTAAATGCCACACACGATAATGCTTGTCCTTACTGAATTAAAACTCAAATATAGACAATTAGCATAGCAGAAAAAACCCAACAATTAGTTATATTGCAAATTAGAGTACAGACTGTAAGTCCCCTCCTTTCAAAACAATATTTAATATCAACGTCAATCTCATAAAATCTATATGCATTCATGATTAACAACACCAACCATACAAGCAAAGAAGAAATTAATGCAAATTTAACAGGTGACACAAATTCAAGCAAACTTAATAAAAACTTGGCATATTCATTTAACCAAACCTATAAATTATTATCCAGAACTTCCTTACCTTACCACCATGTTGCTTAAGCTCTGCCATATCAGCAAAGTAGCCCCTAGTCATCTCATCTGCACTGCCCTAAATCACAACACAAGATAATTAATTAAATCTCAATCCACATTCACATTTAAATTAAAAATTGAAGAACTTGCAAGTATTCACACACACACACACACACATACAAAAGGAAAGACAGAGATACATAACACTTACAGTCTTGCTCGCTCCTTCTCAATAGCTGCTTTGTTTCCAAGCTGCAATTTTTACCAAAAATTCTCAGCTCAAACAATGTAAGAGTTTCAAAGATCAATTCTTTTTGTAAAAAGGGGAAATGGGTACATGTGAAATTGGTTACCTGGTAAATATCGAGGAACCGAGTGGAGGATTTTTGAAAGAGCTTCATTTCTTGTTGCTGTTTTTGACATAAGAGAAGTGAACCTTTGGTTGATTTATTAGTGTGTTTTATAAATCGATTTAGTCTCAACATGTTTCTGATTTGGATTTTTGATTTCGAGAGTTGAATCTTTGGTACGTTCAGTCAGAGCAGAGCAGAAGACAGTGGAAGGGAACGGTGGTTTCCGTCTATAATAAACAGGTGGTGGAGAGGTGGCGGGTGGTCAAGCTAAGCCTTTTATTTAAGGACTGGCCCAAGTGGCTAAGGCCCATATTTTGATGTTCAGGACCCAGCCTATATATTACAGCCCATTATATATAAAGCCCAATCCATTGCTGAGAACAATTCTTTGGCCCAAAGCCATACTCCTCTTTTTTAGACTATACATTAGTTTCGTTCTTGGTTCACTGAAAAGAAACACCATATACTATTAGTTTGGAAAAATTCTTTATCTACACCAAATGTATGAATTTATTTCATATATCAAATCAACGAGTGATGAGATATTTTAATAAATATAACTCTTTTTGTTGTGATGTCCCTCTCACATGAAAGGATCCACACAAATATGAAAAGAAGAAAAAAAAAAAAAAGCTTGTTTTGTTGAAAAGAAAAAAACGTGTTGAAATGAGTAGAGGTCTTTTGTCAGTGCAGCTTTCAGCTTTCTTTGAAAGCTGCACTGTCCCATCGCTCAGCTGCAAAATTATAATTTTGCAGTTGGTACAAGTATAAGGAAAGCCTATAAATAGACCTTTCTTATTTCATTTTAGTATTGTGAGCTAGAGAGAAAATTTCTTTGAAAATATTTGAGAGAAGGTTTTGATAATTTTTGTCTATCCAAAAATTATCCTACATTTCTTTAATTTTTGTTCACTGTGAGAAAGGGTGTACTGAGTTATTAGGTATTCTGTGAGAGAGGGTTTACAATTTTATCCGTCCAAAAATTATACTGTGTAACTATAAGAGTTATAGTGAATTATCCTTTGTGGATCGTGGATATAGGTTTATTGAGAAACCGAATCACGTAAAATTCTTGTTGTTTTTGCTGTGGATCCTTTATTAATTTCTGCTTCCGCTGTGCGTGTGAAATATCCCATAAAATTTTTCAATAAGTGGTATCAGAACTTCTGGTTCTTATTTTGGGGCAGAGAGAAATTTTATTGGGATTAAAAGTGGAACTGTTGTTCGGAGTAGTATCATATTTTGAGAAAAGAAATATACTGCGAGGAAGAAAAAAATACGAGAAATTTTTTGGTGGAATTCGTTTCGAGAATGGGTGTAAAATAAAAAAAATTAAGTGAATAGTAACAACGCAAAAATTTATTTTTGCATGTTACTGTTACAGTAACAGTAACAGTAAGCAATAGTAACTATAGTAACAAGAAACTGTAGCAGGGTATTGTTCAAAGGTATTGTAGTAGAGTACAGTTATTGTTCATACGGTTACTGTTCATACAATATTATTCATACGGTACTGTAGCAGATGTACTATTCACAGATATCTGAAAAAAAAAAAAGGGAGGAGTTTTTCAAATAAAATGGATAGTGCATTTAAATATTCAGCCACTTTGTTTGATGGAAAGGGTAATTTTACTCTATGACATAGTACTATTCAGGACCTTCTGGTGTAACAAGGTCTTGATTCGGCTTTGGATGAAGAAAAGCCAATGAGTATAACTGAGAGCAAATGAAAGACTATCCAGAGGAAGGTGGTGAGCACCATCCGGTTAGCACTTGCCCCACAAACAAAATTTGAAGTAATTAAGGAGACGTTACCAAAGAAATTGTGGGACAAATTGGAAAAGATTTATGCGTCAAAGTCGCTGACTAATCGGTTGTTCATGAAAATGGAGATGTATTCGCTCAAGATGGAGGAATGAGGAAATCTCCATGATTACATCAATAAATTTAATCAATTAGTGTGCCAGCTACTGAATGTTGGTGAAAAAATTAAAGATGAGGAGCAGACGTTACTGTTACTTGCGTCATTGCCTAAATCCTACAAACCGTTGGTGCAAACAGTGTGTGCTGGAAAAACCACATTGAAGCTGATTGAGGTGATAATGGTGTTAAGAGAAAATGAGAGAATGATGAGGGGTGAGAGCACTTCAATTGAAAGTAAGGGCATAGTACTAGTTGAAAGGAGTGAGAGAGGGAGGAATCAAAATAAAAGGAGAGGTGATCAAAGGAATAGATCAAAATCTCGGCCGAGAGATTATAGCAATATGGAGTGTTATTATTGTGGAGAGACTGGTCACATACAACATTGCTGCCCAAAACTAAAAGAAGACTTGAAGAGTCTTAAACAGTTACAAGAAAAGATGAATGGTAAGCTGAAAATTGATGATGGTGATTCCTCAACTGCGGTCAAAATCAATAATGAGTCTGATGATGAATTTCACCTAGTACAAGGTGAAGATACTGGTAGTTGCTCTGGTGAGAGCAATTTTAACTGGGTGATGGATTCTGCTTCTGATGTGCATATTTGCAGAGATCGAGCTATGTTTGATGCTTTACATACTGATGGAGAATTTGACTACATCAATGTGGGAAACAAATTGAAGCTGAAGATTGAAGGCATTGGAAAAGTTCGCCTGAAAGTCCACAATGGTGCTGTCAAAAATATTTTCAATGTGAAATTTGTACCTGCTG
>CATKHJ010221158.1:0-11332 GCA_949750685.1 Vernicia montana | reverse complement strand
TTTTTCCAGGGGAGCAATCTAGTGAGCAAGTGGTTCCTCAAGAAGCATTCTTCATTTGAGGATTTTCTTATTAAAGTAAAGTTATATTTGAGATGTATATATATATATGTATATGTTAAAGTTGTTGTAGTAGCTCCATGGGTGTTAAAAAAGAGTTATATTTTGTATATGTAATAAGAGTTATATGGAAAGAAGTATATGTACAAGTTAATTGATAAATACTATGATGCTATTGATGAGTATGTGAAGAGAGGAATAAATGTTTATATGCTCAGGTTCTGATGCTGGGACATGAGATAAGATGACATGATATGATATGAAATGTCGCGATGGGACAAGATAATTATAGTATAAATGCATGATACTATATTGGATTGTATAGCATGTATGGGTTCAACGGATTTTCGGTGGCCTTATGCCTACCCATGCCCTAGGACCGTCGCGATTCAGAAGTTGGGTCGTGACATCAGCCAAGGACATTCAACGGGAGGTGGATAGGCAAGTAGATGATAGGATGAGGACTATTGATGCTTAGAAGCGGAGTATGAAGGAGTGGATGCAGATGGTGTCACAACACACTAGGCTAGCCCTTCCACCTCATCTACAGCCTACTATCGCTACAGATCCTCCTCCTCCGCCAGTACATCCCAAAAATGTTGCTCATGATGATGACTATCTGTTGGATCAGGAGGATGGCGATGATGACACAATAGATTTTACTTAGATTTTTTTATTATTATTATTTAGTTATATTGTGACATTACTTTTGAAATTTTTTTTTTTAATATTGTGACATTATTTTTGTATATATGTTTTTATTTACATTAATATAAAATTAATATTTTTTTATATTTGTAATTAAATTATAAATTAATTAAATATAATTTAATCTTTTATATATCTAATTAAATATATATTTGAGCATAAATATAATTGCAATTAAATTATAAATTTTTTTTAAAAATTATTATTCATCCATTACCGACAGATTACCGACGGAAATATTTTTTTATTTATTTTTTATTTTTTATTTTTTACCTACGAAATGCCGATTAATTAATTTATTTATTTATTAATTACCGACGAAATTATTTTTTTATTTACCTTTTTATTCTTTACCGATGGAATGCCGATTAATTTATTTATTTTTTTATTATTTACCAACGGATTACCGATGAAGTTTACTTTTGTTTAATTTATTTTCTTATCTTATAATTAATTTACTGTCCAATTATTGACGGATTGCCGACAGAAGTTATCAACGAAGATAAACTCATCGGTAAAGTTATAAACTATGGCTAAATATGTTACCGATGGGCGGATAATTCCATTGGTAATGTTTTACCGACCACAAATTCGCCGACATTTATTTTCAGTCTGTAATTTGTCAATAAATTAAATTACCGACAGAATTTTTCGTTAGTAAATTGTGTTTTTACGGTAGTAATAAGGATGCCTGGTTAGAGCTAGACTCACCGTGGCCCCGTAGTTTGGAAATAAAAGAGCATAGGTAGGGGGTCGGATCTCCAGATTGAGATTTAGTGTGATTCCTATCGACTAATTCCTATCATTGGATGATTATGTGATTGATTGTCTATTTGGCATGATGCTTGAGCATTTCTTTACACATAATGATTGTAGGACACTATGTTTGGATATTGGTTCGTATCATTCACTAAGTTGAGACGTTCATCCCTTATTTCCCTATTTTTCCAGGTTGCAGGTTGAGTTTGAAAAGAAATTTTAATTGAATTATTCATGTCATTCATCCTCCGGCAGTGAAGTTATGTTATGATAATATCTTTTGGGTTTCATAATTATTTTCAGATTTTTCTGTATTATAAATTCTAGAACTCCGCATTGTTCTTTATGTTATATGTATTATGTATAGTATGGTCAATTGTATGTTTTGTATATGCAAGATGAGTTTAGAGGATAGCTAAGCTTCCTCATTTTAGTTTATGTGATGTTCTGTTAAGCAAGAACCTGATGATGATGATGTTGATAAGATTGATATTGTAGCCCTGAGTGACACAGATATGATGTTTTGTATAGGTTATGCTTGATAGGTGAGCCCATAGCCCTTGTTTGTGATAATTACAACTGTCATATTACAATTTTATCATTTAGTGTTTAGTCAGGCTTACTACGGGTTCCGAAAGCCTTATGATTTCCCATTTCTTAGTGCCGGTCACGAGCCCTTAGGGTCGGGTTGTGACAATGAAAGCCCCCGAGACCTTTGGAATCAAGAACAAGTAAGAATAGACACAAAACTGATGCAAACGGGGCAAAACAGGTAAAAAAAGAACAAAACAACGAGCCATCCTATGGGCTACAACAGGCTGGCTCTGCAAAACCGTAAGGGCCTTTGCATCAACCGCAGGCCCACAGTACAGTGCCTCAGTGCTAGTCCGTGTTTTTGCTTTTGTTTTGCATTCCAATCCCACATCAAAAGTTGAGACTTCCTTCCTCCACTCTTTGGCCTATAAAAGCAGCCTCCTCACACCTCTCCAACTAACCCCTTGAATGTATAGTTGACAGTTGTCCTTATATCCTTCTATCTTCTATCTATTTTTCTTCATAAAAGACTCCTAGGACTAATTCCTCCTTAGTTTTAGTCTGCCTAGTTTAGTCCTCCTTAGATTAAATTAGGTTTTGTTACTTTGGACTTATTTAATTCACTATGCTTTTGGCAACCAAATCATTTCTTCTTTATTTAACTTGGCTTGAAAATTTGGACCAAATTTTATACCTTTGCATATTTTGGAAAATGCAACTCCAATTCTATAAGGCACTCTGACCGCCTCCTCCTAAGCCAAGAAGAGCCAAGGTAAAGCATTTTATTATTATTATTATTATTATTATTATTATTATTATTATTATTATTATTATTATTATTATTATTATTATTATTATTCTCTTCATCTTCTTCTTCCTCTAAATTCACAAAAATATCAAAACATGATAAAATCAAGATAAAAAAAAACAAACAAACAAACAAACCCTCCATTGCAAAAATGGAAGAACTGCATGGGTTTTGATTTTCATTCGAAGGGATATGCAGGCACACTTTGTTTAAGTGGAAAATCCAACTTAAAATGAACAACTTCCTCTTCTCTATCACCTTCTTATTTTGGGGAATGTGTGACTTTCCTAATACTCATAAGTGGTAGAGGAAGTATTTCATATCTTTGGTTTAATTGTAATTTTCTTTTACTTTTGCCTTTAATATTATGCAATATTTTCAATTTATCCTTATATTTGTCATTTCATTTTATAAATATCATTCTTTTATATGTCATTCCATTCTTAATTGTTCATGAAATTATTTTTCATTAAACTATTTTTATATTACTAAGTCAAACCATCATTTTCAAAATAAACCAAAAATCTGGTCTCCGAATCCTCTTTCATTTCAAAGGACTAGTGCCTTTTCTTTTGGGATAATCTTAATTGGAGTCAATGGATTTTTTCCTTATATTTTTGCAAATAAAAACAAATTAAGCTGGCGACTCTCCAAAAATATTTTCAAAGTTAAAGAGTAAATTTTTCAATAAGGGATAACTCCTTCAATCGTGAGACTAGGTCTAAAAGAGCATTCCAATTCCTAAGCGAACCAAACCAATGTCGAGTGAGCGAGCAAGGCCTCACACCCCCTTAGAGCTCCTTGGTGGCTATAAGCCTTAGAGGCCAAAAAGCAAAGGAAAGGAAAAGAAAACAGAAGAGAAAACCTATGGAGAATTCTAAGAGCAACTCTCTGTGGTGGCTAGGTTTCAAAAGGAAGAAGCATAAGGCGACTATCAACCCAAAAGGAAGAAGCAAATGAAAGAAAGAAGATAAGTTAGCTTTTATAGTGTGATGGGTGGAAATGCTTTTTCCTGAAAAGTGGGGGACGACTACATTAATTGCTAGGGTTTTGGCACATGAGTTGTTTAGTGAAGTTGTTAGTGTTGATAAGGGTGTTAGTGTGGGTATTGAATGGATGTTGGAAATTCCCATGGCCAATTGACATTGATGCTCAAAGTGGTGGCCCACTTCCATAGTTGTTGTAGAGGTTCCAATAGTTGTTGGTGTTGAGCATTGGAAACCCTTCCACGGCCGTTGAAGAATCTTCCACGGCCATTGGAGACAAGTGTTGGGGAAGCTTCCATGGCTGTTGGGAATTCCAATGGCTAGGTTTTTCTTCCTTTCTTCTTTTCACCCATAGCGTAGAGGATCACCAACAACTAAAGTTTTTCTCCTTTCTTCAACAGGCGTTGGTGAAGACTTCCGTAGCCAATTTATATTTCAATCAAGAGATCTTCTTTTTCTTCTTTTTTTGTTCCTTTAAGCTCAAAAACCTATAAAATACAAAACTTTATTTAGTAGAAGATAATACTAGATTTTTTTTTTTTTTTTTATAAGTCAAGACCATTCATTAAGCAAAAGGAGTATAAAGAGATACATCTTAAGATAAAACATCTTGAGATAAGCCTACACCCATTCAAATGAGCTAGATAAGAAAAAATCAAACATAGGCAAAGCAAGAACAAAAACAAAAAGCCCAAAAACAGACCTAAAGTACAACAAAAAAAATTCAAGCCAAAAGTAACCAAACAACAAATAGAGCATCAAACTCCAGCAGATCAGAACCAATCAACCAAATCACTAGACCTTCGAACCCTTTGTTTTGCTAGACTATCTGTAACATAATTTGACTTTCTAGGAGAGTGAACAAAATGAACGGAATTAATTGAGAGCAAAGCAAGCTCAATATCATTAAAATCCCCTTAAAACTTCCAAGGTCTATCACTCCTATCATTATTCATCCAGTTGACAACCACTTGAGAATCCAACTCGTAGATAAAAGAAGAAGAGAGAAGTTGTTGTCTAATAGCAGTCAATTGGAGAATTGTTTTGAGGACAAGAAGTACAATATGATTAGAATCAACAATGCCAACACTACAAGAGAAAATGCAAAGAAAGTGCCCATCACAGTTGTGAAGTACACTACAAGAGAAAATACAGAGAAAGTGCCCATCACTAGATATATAAAAATATACATATATAATTACTAAAAAAACTAGAAATAAATGAAGTAAACAAAGAAATATAACCTAAAAATAACTTATAAATTATTCGTGCATCAAAAAATATAAAATATTAAATTAGCAATGAAGTTCAAATTTACATCCCTCAATAAATGGTGGAAGAAATTTTCACTCATAATATTGTTTTAACTTACACAATATTGTAGGAAATGTTGAATATAATTGTCACACCCCAAAACCTAACGGTGTGACGGTCCTAGAGCATGGATAGGTTTAAGACCACTATAGACCCGTAGAACCAATTAAACTTACGAAATCTTGAAAATGAACAGCTACATCGTCCCAAAATAATAGAGATCATGACAAATAAGCCATAGATTAATACTTTTCCATACATTATCCTTGAACAGACCACAGAGCACCTAATAGTAAGATCATATACATAGTAAAAAATTATCCTTAAAAATAAATACATTTAGGAAGCTTCGAGGAAGAAGAAATTCGAAGTTTAGCCTTCCCTTCCTAAGACCTCTTCGGCTTGATCACCTGAAACCACAGACGAGTGGGTGAGCCGTTAACTCAATAAGTTAATAAAATGCATAATATTTAGGAATCCGTTATGAACAGAAATAGACATATATACAAGTAGGTATACAAGAATATCAGGCTTCTATAAAATAATTCAATTTATAAAGGTTACAAGAAAAAAAATCAGTATGTGCCGAGGAAGAACAAGCACCAAAGGACTATTCGTCATGATAGAACAACATCATATCCATCGAAGAAATATGAGCGAGACTGCACCAAAGACCCCGTGAGCATTTTTAACCATCAGGGTAGTAACTTCTCTCTGTTACGTATACTTGGCCGAGTATACGCCTAGGGTAATGAGTTCTTCCTAGGTAGGACATTGATACTTTGACTCTATCAGTCGAGTCACTGGTGCACACAGTCTAATGGATTCTCCCTTATTACTATAGGTGTTCTTTCAAGCATGGCTCAGGCTTGGTATTGGCTCGGTAGGATAACATCAATAATAATCAGTTGGCCCAATGACCTCGTTATTAGCAAAAATTATGGTTCTTTGCCCAAATGAACTTTAGTGAGCATATAAACATTTATTGTTTATATTAGTTCCAATATATTTTTCTTAAAAATAAACATTTTTAAGAAAAAAGATATAAGCGGTAAACGTTTACATGAACAATTATAATAGGTTATCATGCAATATATAACTTACCTCAAAGGAACCTTGCTAAACTCCAATCCTTAGATTGTAAGACTTAGCAATGCTAGATTAGAAGATCTCAAATCGACTCCTGATCTAGTTAACTCTTCTATGAGCAAATCACTTAGAACTTAAGATTTTTCTAGAAAATCTACAACTTACTATAAAGAAAAAGATTTGAATTCGACTTGAGAGAAAAGAAAAAAGAGAGAGAAGAAAATATGTTATATCTATATACTTTGCATGTGTCAGTATTTTTACTGGATACTGACATTCAATACTAAAATAAATCAAAAAAATACTCATAGAAATTTTTTAGTGGGTGACACACTGATCTTGATTGACATGCTAATTGAAGTACAAGCATCTTAGAGCACACACTATAGTTATAGATAATTATTATCTCTGCCATAAAAATAGCGTATAATCGTTGACTTATACCTGTTTAGTTATTCATCTTCGTTCACTTAGGTTCACTTCGCCCCATCCTTCTCTTCACCTCATTAATTCTGACACCGAGCTCATCTTCATCATTAAATTGGTTGTTATAATAATAATATTAGTTTAATATCATGTAATATTTATATTAATTAATAATTAATAACATGTACTTACTTCTAATAGTTATTAATAATATTATTGAATGTTATCGTGTTGATGTTGCTAAATATATATAGTAGTGTTATTAAAAAAAATTGTTACATGAATTTTACATATTATGGATATTACTGTTAATTATTATTATTATTATTATCAAGTTTTTATATTTTAACAGGATATAATTTTTACTGTGAAATTATTAAAAAGGGGTATTTGTAATAATTTGTTTTATAGTTTATTCTAAAAGAATGTTTTAGTTTTTTTTTTTTTTTTTTTTTTTTTTGGGTGTTGTGGCATCCTTTGATGAGGTAGATGATGATACAATAATAATAATAAAAAGTAATACCAATAATAAATAAATAAAAGGTGATATTAAAACTACAATGTTGACTTTGGGAAACGCAAGTACAATCCCAATTACCAATAAGATTTATATTTATTTAATAGAAAATTAAAAAAAATTAGGATTGTGAAATTTAAGCCTATAAGCTAAAGTAATTCAAAACTATCTAGCAATTAATAAGTAGAATGAGAGGATACTGTTTCTTATGTTCATTGAAGTGAAACTTATGTGCATAATAAAATCTACTTCTAAGTATATCAATACAAATAAAAGAAATTATAAATATTTCATCATTTCAAATAATTATTTAAGTATTCGAAATATTTTTTTTCAGGCATATTTAAAAAAAATTAGTATGAAAGGAATTATTAGAACATTTGGAATATAATTTAATAGAAAATATATAATACGAGATAGACTGAGTTGTTATAGAAGAAAAAAAAAAAAAAAAAGTAGAATGATAATAGAAAGTGAGATTAGTACAAAAGGTATAGCCTTCAAAACGTTTTGCTGATGGGCAAAAGCAGAATCTTGAATGTCATGTTTCTCAAGTAAATGATACAGATATATACAATTTATATTCAGACAAATGCTGTGCTAAAAACTGACAGCCCATCAAATGTCTCAACCTCTTTTGTTTTCTATCCTAAAAAAATTAAAAATAAATAAAAAAGTATTTTGTTCTCTATTTGTTCTCTATCATAAAAACGTTTGTACTCTGCAAGCATATAATTATTGTATGTGATATGATCAAAAGTTTGAGTAAGCCTCACACTTCTGCACAAGTTAAGAAATTTATGGGCTGTTCTCTAAATTGTAATATATATAATCAATGTTGATAAAATCAAATTGGAGGTTGAACTAATTTTTTTTTTTTGTTCAGGTTCGACTGATTCAATTTAATTTTTTTTGTTATTTTTTCTTTTTTTTTTTAAATTTTTTTTAGTTCAAAATAATATCGTTTTGAAAAATTTTGGTTCGACCGATCACTGGTTTTTTCGGTTCAAACCAATTTTTTTCGATTTATAATTTATTCAGTTTTTTATAATTTAAGAACCGGACCAGTGACTGATTTTCGATTTAACCAATCTGAACGACTGGTCCGGTTCAATTTTAATAACACTGTATATAACATAATCTGATCTAATGTGATGATAAAATGAATTTCAATTTCAATTTTTTATTCTATCATATGTCCTTAAATTCTTATCAAATATATTTTTAGCTAGTGTTTCTTATATAGTGACGTAAAATTTTAAAAAATATTAGAGTTATTATAGTCATTTTAAAATTCTTAATTTATTATTATTTTTTTATCTTTATCTTTGCTTTTTTATGTTGGCTTTTCTTATTCTATATTTTTACTCTACTATTATAAGATTATGTTTAGTTTATAAAATTGACTAGAAATAAATTTATATCTTTTCATTAATTAATAAATTTATCATAGAATCTACCTTTTGTTAAAAATAAATTTGAGAGTTTTAAGGTAAATTCTTTACATTAGTTTATAATATATTATGCAACAGTTTCAAAAGATGAAAAATAAAAGAGAAATGTTATGATGTAATTGTGTTAATTTATCGATTTTTATAAAAATATTATTATTATTTGATAATTTTATCTAGAGTCTTTATTTTTAATGCTAATTATATTATTTTATTTTTTATATTTTTTTAATTGGACCACTTTAATAAAATTTATGCGTCGTCATTGTTTTTATACATATATTAAATTCTTTAGTAAAACATCAAATTTGCTAGTAAATTAAAAAATATACAGTGATTTTTCCAAGTAATGTTGTTAGTGAATGGACGTTTTAAATTAACTGCTTCGGAAAGTATTTAATTTCGATTGATGTGAAGTCGATTTGACTATACTCATAACTGAATGAATATGATTTTCTTTTTCCTACCTTATCGTGGAAGCTTGTTTCTCTCTCAAAATTAAAAAAGTGATTGTGATTGAACTTTTACTGTTATCTATTGACAGGAAAAATAGAAAATTTGTAAAAACAAGTATATATATACACACACTATTTAGAGGTTGAATTGTTGGGTGTGAATAGACACCACTATTAAAGATGGCTTTGTAGCGTTACACAGCCTAATTTATAGGTGAATTTTGCATGAATCAAGAATATGAGCAACATATTTGGAGATAATTGTAGATAAAAATTACGGAAAAATTATTAAGTAGGACATAAATATATTTTTCTTAGTCATATAAAAATAAAATCACATGGATGTATCTCTATTTCAATTACATATGAATTTACTTTTATGTGAATAGGAGCAACATACTTCTGTCCTATCTAATAATTTCTTAAAATTACAAGTTTAATGTGTTAAAGTCTATATGGGACTGTAGATAATCAGGTTTATAATTAAGTAAACTAGTTTTTGTCTCTTCTTATTTGGAGAGATAATGACAATTATTATGATTAGGGTTTTGAATGACAGATAATTGTATAGGACATATGAGACCAAATAAGTGGTGATATATCCTTTAAAAAAAAAAAAGTGGTGATATATAAACTTTTTGAAATCATCATCACAATAAATTCATGTATTAATTCAATTCTAATCCAAATATATTGGAAAATGGAGAATTAATTATGGATCTTTTGTTAAAAAAAAAAAAAAAAATTTGTACTTGTCGCTAAGTTATGTCTAGATATGTTATGTCTAGATATGCATTGTAATACAAATATTGGTGTTTGCTTTTCTTGTTATTAACATGCATGAGATATAATAGTAGATTCCTATCTAAATTAGAATCAAATCTGTATTGTCCCGTGGATCAATTAAGCTTTACAATATTTATTTAGGGTTAATTATTAATACTAGTTGATACTGCACATTGTGTAATTATAAAATTATATTAATTTATTTTAAATATTTTATTAATCCATTTATTAATATTATCTCAAAAATAAAATAAAATAATCAAATTTTATGTGTATATATATTATTCATTAAAAATATATATATAATAGAAACATATATAATAACTCTAGTTTCTTAAAATTATTTTACCTGTTTAAACTTAAATTTTGGTTCAGTTCTTGAAAATTTAATAATATTATTATTTATTTTGAGAAATAAATAATTATAACAATTTATAAATAAATTATAACATGTTTTTAGTATTTTATTTTATTTTGCAGAATAAAAAGAATTTTGAGATGCTATACAAAGGAGGTGGAGATTGTCAATAAATATAAGTACCTAAATTAGGTTGCCTAATTTAGACAAATTATCAAATTTGAGTGCTTAAATTAGGTTGTCTAATTTAGACAAATTGTCAAATGTAGGTGCCTAAATTTTATTGACTAACCCAAGTCAATTTTATTGATTAACCAAGCCAATTTTGTTGACAATAAAGATGATAATGATGCAAGTAATGATGCAAAATTGTAGAAAAAGAAGATGAAAATTGCCTATAAATAGACATTACCACCCTTCCTTCAAGATCATTCAATCAAAGAAAATAAATATTTAGAGAGATTTATATTTTCTTAGTTTCATTTCTTTTTATTTTCATTTGGATTAAGAAGAGAAGTTTTGGAGTTCATATACGTCAAAGATTGTGTCCCTAAAAGAGTTCTTTCTAAACTTTTATTCTTCAATTCAATAATAAGTTGTTATTATGTTTTCTATTAGATTGATTGTTAATTTAATTGTTTATTTCTTCTTAATTGTGAGTAGCTAAATTTCTTCTCTAAGATTTGGATGTAATCTTTTGATTTTCCTATGACTATCTTTGTTTAATTGATTTGGTTTTAATTATTGGAATTAATCTTTTATCTTATAATTTAAAGCTTGTGAATAATTGATCACTATTTACATGTTTAAAGATATTATGTGAAATAGTGATAGTGGAAGCATAATATTAGTACATTAAGATATTAGACCTAGGGAATGTGTTACTTAGATATAAGAACACTCTTTTGTGATTAATTAAAGAATTTCCATAAAACTTAATGGATTTGTGTTAATTGCTTGTGATCACGAGAGTAGACATAAGGTTAACATAAATACTTGTGTTGTATCTTGAGAGAGAACATTATATATTTTAGGAAAATCTAATCATTAATTCCAATGAAATTAAACCAATCTAGAGAACATA
>CATKHJ010221137.1:0-12259 GCA_949750685.1 Vernicia montana | reverse complement strand
CAAGTAATTTAAATTCCCAAATTTAGTCATATCCAATTATATTTCCCTCCATAATTTCCAAATTCAATTCCTTTGAGTTCCGGTAATTCCCAAAAGTTATGTTCTAAATTCTCTTAAATTCTGAGTCCTAAGTTTCACAGGAGTTCAGTACACTCTTTTGTCTATAACTCCATCTACAAAACTTCATTTGATATAATTATTTTTTTCAATGAAACTAGACTCACAAGGTTACATTTCATTAGTTTTGATCTCAACTTTTTTTTGCCTTTAAGATTGTCCAACTTAAGGGTTAATATCAAGAATTTTGCTAATTCAAATACCTTATTACAGCCTCGAAATTTCTATATATATCCCAATATGCTTGGATTTAGGTTCTGAAATTTTTACAACATCTAAAATACATATCAAGGTACATTTATTATGTTTTAATTATCTTTTAATTCTAAACTTAAGATACTCAAAACTGACCTCAAACTTTCTGAATTCTCAGGGTAGGTCTGCAGGATGCAGTTTCCTTATCCTTTCCATATATCCAAAATTAGTAAGAATTAGCTTAAACTTCCTTCTATTGAAATAAACTAAAGACATAAAGCTACAATTTTTATGTTTTGACTTCTTCAAATTCGTACTCCAAGTGACTCAAGTTTTCCTCTCAAATTCTAGGACTTTCTAAACCCTAAAGCTGTCTTCCTTAGTTCCTTGCTTTCTTCATTTAATTCTTTCATTTCTTACTTTTTTTTTACTAGAACTACCCTAGTTAAGTCTTTTTCCCTCATTAATTCATCTTTTCTCAACTACAAAATCTCATTTCTCCATCACACATCAACCAATCATAGTCACTCAATCATCACCACAACATAACCAACACCATCACACAACACTTATACACACATATGAATAGAAAGTAACTAATTAATTCATATGCTTACCTTAAAGAATTATCCTCTTCTTCTTCGTCTTCTTATTCTTCTTCTTTCCTTGCTCTCTCTTACTTTCTCTCTTTCTTTTCCTTAGTGAATTTTTAAGAAATGAAGACAATGCATCCTTATCTTCCAAATTCACTTATTTATATTTTTCCTTTTCTTTTTTATTTATTTAATTATCATCATTTTTTGGCACTTCCTCCTCCCTTTGATGCCATCACATGGCCGTCCATTCACCCATTTTATTATTTTTTTATTTTTTTTATTTATTTTCTTTTGTCAAAGTATAATAATTACTCTTTTAGGGAAAATTACAATTTTGCCCCCATTTTAATCAAAGTTTTCTATATTTCCTAATGCAAGTCTTCAATTATTTTTTTAGTCTCTAATTTAGATTTCTAATATTATGTTTAAATAGTTCTCTATTAATTTTGTTTAAGTTAAAATTTCTGAAAAATCCTAAAAGTCATTATCCTAATGACTTCATGGATACTAACCCAATTCCTTAATTGCACTCCACGTAATTCTGTAAGTTCCTAATTTTCCAGTTCTAGGTTTCTAGTGATCTAATGAAATCCTAGGGTGTTACATAGAGTCAGAGTCCAAGACCAAAAGATTAGGGTCTGTTTATCAGAGTCATGCTTTTGTTTCTAATTTTGAGTCTGTAACCATCGTTCCTAGTCTGTCTTTTAATTGTTTATATAATCATGGATGATGGCATTCTTTTTCATAATAAAATTTGAATTTTTCATACTCTTTGTCTTTTTACTCCATTATGTGTTTTCTTTTTTCTGAATCCAATCTAAATGAAACAAGAGATTAATAAACTCTTGCACAAGGGAAAGGTTACATGTACAAGTTAGATGAATCAAAAGTTTACAGATGAATATATAAAGCAGAAAGCCACGACAATTGAAGGTCAAATCCAAGGGAAGTTCATCAAGCTGGTGGCTCACTAATCAATTATTCATTTGTTGGTTGAATAGCATGACTGGAGTTTGTAATTGTCTCTTTGACTAATCCATATGCGAATTCTAATCAAACATAGGTTTCCATTGATCTGGAATGAATGGGATTGCACTATCTTAAGAGATCACAAGAGTCGTGACAAATCTCCGCAAGGTGGTTTGAAATGCAAGTGCAAGTTCTTGGAAGCATGAAAGTTGAATCAATCTAAAATCCCCCAAGTAGATAAAGTGAATAGGAGCAGCCTCATATCATCTTTTATCCAAACTAACATCCATTGTTAGGTTTAGAGCACTCCTTGGAATCATCAATGAATCCTGCTCTCAAAAGGAAGCATTCAAGAATGGGTTTTGTAAAGCCCACTTTGCAAGAATCATCGAAAGTATCATCAATAGTTGCCATTGGGGACTACATCCAACTTCCATTTGTACTTCACTTGGGGGCAATACCTTATTCATTAATGGATGAAATAAAGTTGATGCAACAATTGAGATGTAAATTCTTCTAGTCAGAGATAAGCAAGTGTCATGATCAGTTGCAAGAAGGTAGTTAGGGCTCCAACTTCTGATCCAAAGTTCAAAACACAGTGGGTTGCCCATAAATGCTCAATAAAATCTTGCCTGACAAAAGTATCATCCTAATGGGTTTAGATGGAATCAAATCTTCCGGCCTCTGGCCTTTGCAATCAACTGGGAAATAATTTACTGTTTTAATGGTGCATCGTAATCAAGAACTACATAGACTTGATCCTTCTAAGAAAGGAAAAGTAAAGGGACAATAAAAGTGGAGGTACATAGGTAGCCCAATCTGGGTACAGTCCAAATATAAATTCTCTTGTACCAATATCGCTCTCCTCTTCACTCTAAGGAAAAAAAAACTCACTAAGTTGAAAACCCAAAAGGGCGGCTTAGGTATAAATTAGAGTTAATAATGAAATGGTTCACTAAGTTGAAAACCTAAAAGGGCGACTTAGCCAGAGGATGGAGCCAATTTGTTAACCTAAAGTGTGATATGATGATATGATTATGTATATATATATGATTGGAGGATTTAGATTATTGTGATAATTGTCGAGTATGAAGGCCCTGAGGAGCAGTTGAGATGTTGATTGTTGTGAGCCTTGATGGCTATTTAGAAGTGTTCATTTCTTTTGTTTCAGCAGGGTAATGTCCTAGTTATAGGGGAAGTTCTACTGAAATTTCGACTGAATCTTTATAAGTCATTAAGTATAGTTTTAAGGGTTAAGATTGGAATTGTCTGTATCCTAATGTACTTTCTTTATTGTCTAGTTTATGCGTTTCAGACGTCCTACTAGCCACCAAACAACAAATGCTCCAAGGAGAGTTAGTTGGATTTTTTGAAAAGTTTGTGAGTGATACTTTCTAATATATTTTCTTGCCTATCATGCATTGCATTTATTGTATGTTATATATATGTATATAATTATGCATTATGAGCGCATAAGAACATCCTAGCATATGATTGTGAATGTTGCATTATGAATTATATTATCGATTTCATGTGAATGTTTGGATGGGATTAGGATGATGTAGGACTACATAGGGTTCTGATTATGATTATGTTATGATGATATGATAAATGATTTTGTTAATGATGTTTGTTTGGGTTTGAGTTAGTCTCACTGTAGTCGTATTTATTGGATAAGAGAAATTGGTCGGGTTCGAGCTAATCTCACTATGGTTGTATGTTATGAAAATTAAAAGAGCCAAGGGAGAGGTTCGACTCCTTATATTGAGGTTTAGTGTGGTTCCTATTGACTAATTATCATCCTTAGATGATTATGTGATTGATTATCTCTTTGACACGATGCATGAGCATTTCTTTATATAAAATGATATTAGGACACCAGGTTTGTATATTGGTTAGTATCATTCACTGAGTTGAATGCTCATCAATGTTCAATATTTTTTCAAGTTGCAGGTTGAGCTTGAGAAGTAAATTTAATTGAGTTATTCCTGCCCATCATTCCTCGGCAGTGAAATTTCTTTTATGCAGCTATGTAATCATTTTCATCTTGATGTATAATATAAATTATAGAACTCCACATTGTTATTTCCATTATATGTATTTTTGTATAGTATGGTCGGAGGTATAGTTTTGTATATGTATGATGAGTTTAGAGAATAACCGAGCTTCCTCATTATGGATGTTGTGATGTTCTGTTAAGTAGGAACCAAATGTTGATGATGATGATGTAATTGATGTTTTTAGCCCTGAGTGGCTTTGAATATGATGTTATGTTCAGGTTTTGCTTAACAGGTGAGCCCATAGCCCTGATCTATGACAGTTACAATTGTCACATTGCAGTTTTATCATTTAGTGGTTAGTCAGGCTTACTACGGGTTCCAAAAGCCTTATGCTTTCCCCTTCCCTAGTGCTTGTTACGTGCTCTTTAGGTTCGGGTCGTGACAGTAAACTAAAGAAGGAAAAAAATGACAGTATTAGAGTGGCTGCATATTGCCAGGGGGAGGGGTATAGGTGGAGACTGCATGCTTCTGTGGTGCCAGATGAAATAACATTTATGTTGAAGACATTGTAGAGTGAACACACATGTGAGAGGTTAACTAACAATAAAAACAAAAATGCCAATACAAAGTGGATTCAAATCAAATTGGCTGAACAATTAAGGGCAGATCAAACAATGAGTTATGACTTAATGTCCTATGAATTGACAAAACATTGGGGAATTAGTACAGCTAATTGGCAGCTCAATAGGGCAAAACAGAAGACAAGGGAAGAAAATGAAAGATTACACAGTCAGAGTTATGCTCAATTGCCAAAATATATTGAGTAACTTGAGAGGTTTAATACAAACACCTTTGTGAAGTTAGAACCTAAACCAAGAAAATCTAAAGATGATCTTTTACTTTCAGCAAGATTTTTGTTTGTTTCCAAGCAATGAAACAAGGATTTATAGAGGGATGCAGACCTTTCATTAGTATGGATGGTTGTCACTTGAAGGGACCTTATGAGGGATGTTTCTTATTTGCAATCTCTTTAGATGGCAATAGAGGTATTTTGCCACTAGCATTTGGGGTGGTTGAGTCAGAATGCTATGAAAGTTGGATTTTTTTTTAGATTGTTTGCATCAATGAATTGGTGGAGGCACTGATGATAAACCACTCACATTCATGCCTGACAGGTAAAAAGCAAGATTCTTTTAACTTAAAATCTTTAAGTTAAAATTTGATTTTTATGCAAACTGAATTTAGTTTTTTTATTTATTGAATATGGTTTCAGGGTGTCATTGAGGCTATTAAACAGAAATTCCCAGATGCATCTCATAGTTTTGTGCCAGACACTTGTTTATAAATTTCAAGAAATAATTCCCAGGCTTGAGTTTGAGGAATGATTTATGGCAGGCAGTAAGAGAAACTCATAGTAAAGAATTTTGGACTACCATGAATAACATAAAGCCTAAGAAGGAAGGATAGCCATATGAGTTGTTTCTCAAAATTCCTTTATCCCAGTGGACAAGGAATGCATATTGGCCAGAAAGTAAGAGTGAACACACAACCAATAACATGACATAATCATTCAATAACTAGGTTGGTAAGCTGAGATTTAATCTTATTGTGAAATTGATTGATAGTTTAAGGCAAAAATGCATGGTTAGGTTGCAAAATAGATATGCAAAAGGGTGTAGTTGGAGGAAAAATTTTGTCCTATGACAAGAAAGACTTTGAATGTTTTGATTAAGATGTCTAGAGTTTGTAAATTCATGCCTGGGAGACATTATGAGTTTGAAGTGTTAGAAGGTCCTCTTACTTTTAGTGTGAATTTAATAAATAAAAAATATAGTTGTGGTTGGGACACATCAGGTATTCCTTGTAAGCATGCTCTTATATGCATTGGATACAAGAGGGCAAAAGTTGAGGATTTTTGTCATGAATATTTCACTGTTGAGACTTATAGAAAGGTCTATAGTGGTATTCTACATCCTATAACAATGGGAAACTATGAACCTGATGAGGAAACATAGAAAATACTCCCATCCCCATTGAAAAGAAGTGTGGGCAGGCCAAGGACTAAGAAAAGACAAAAAGGAGAAGAAGCACAAAGTACAACAAGAGGCAAATCAAATACTGTTAAGTGCTCCAATTGCAGGGGCATAGGACACAACAAAAGAGGGTGTGAGAGAACTCCTATTAATAGGGTAATGTATACAATAACTAATTCATAGTACTGAATTTATATTTTAATTGTTAATAACTTATGTAACTCACACATGTGTAGGGCAATAGTTCTAGAAATCAACCAAGGAGTAGAAGGGTTGCAAATGACACAAACATAAGTGCTACAGATGCAAATACACCAACTACGTCACAAACCACTCATAATACACAGGTCAGGGGAAGAAATGCTTTAATAAGAGGATTAAGGGCTGACAACATTAGAGATGTCAATATGGCTCAAACTAGAAACAAAGCAACAAGCAAGCAACATAAAGGTAGCAAACCAAGGAGCTGAACAAACTGCAAATACAAGTTTTTTGTTTTTGTTGCTATTTCTAGTTAGTTAATTTGGTATATAAATTGTATTTTTCGGTTCCCATTTTGGTGAGTAGATAGTCACAGAAGGGTCACTGATATGGATTTTTTAGCATATGTGATCTATTGTTAGTAAGGGTATACATAGGATATGGGCACAAGATGTAAATGGGATATAATGATGAAAAGTTTATAGGGTATAGATTTAGCAAGAACTGAAAGAGATACACAGTTTGATGTCTTAATAGAAGATTGGGAGACTTATCGTTGTAATGAAATTCTCTCCAAGAAATCATTGTAATGTTCAAGTTTTTTTGGATTATTTATCAATATATATTAAGACTTCTTTATTATTTGGATGGGTCTTTTTTTTAAAAAAAATTCATGTGGAAATGGTTATTATGTATGTTAGAAATGTTTTACTTAGTACACATTATGTTCTTGTTTCTACAGGTTGAAATTCTGCACTTTGTTATTGATGTAAAGGAAAAAATGGTCCCTGTATTTTAAATATATCGAACGAATTAATTAGTCCCTCGGTTTCTAATTACAATACTATTTGGTCCTTCTATTATATTTGACTGTAATTAGTTAGTCTTTGATTGATCACTTTTCAAACTAGTTAGCCCCTGTACAGACCTACTAACCATTTTATGTATTTATAGAAGAAAAGAAAATCATCCAACTACCATTATTGTCCTATAAAACTGCAAATTTAATTCCACTAACAACACCTATGTAAAAATTGAAGAATATTAAAAAACATAACTGCAATTATGATTTCTCCAACTACCATACTGTCATTAGCATTACTATTGTCATTAGTTACAAAATGAATTGTTGAGAAAGGGAATTTTTATTTATAAAAGGGCAGCAAGTAAACTATCAAGCTATTATCAATACAAAATAGGGAAGACACTTTCTCTTACAGTTTTGATGCCATTTTCATTTACCCTTTCCCAATAATTGACTACCTTATCCTACATCACTTCTTCTTCTTTAACAAATAAAAAGAACATTCACCAACCCCTAAAATCAGAATCATATGACCCACTCATGACATCTTTCAATACAAGAATCCAACGATTTAGTGACAAAGAATCCATCGCTAAATTTGTTTCACGACGAAATTGCAACGACCACTTGTCCATCGTTATTATGATGGTCTATAAAATTTTACCGACCAAAAAAGTCAATTTGTCGCTAATTTAACGACAAAAAATCCATCGGTAATTCAAATCCATCAATAAATCAATGATGCGGTTCGCGATGGATATGTGGTCGGTAATCTAGAATCCGTCACTAAATATCCGTCGATAGTCCCTCATAATGTTGTCGCTAATTTAGCGATGAAAAAAAACATCGCTAATTTTGTCCGTCGGTAAGCTATCGGTAATATACTGATGGACTGCTTTTCCGTTGCTAATTGATGGATGACAAAATCCGTCACTAACTGGTCACTACATTAGCAACGGATTCCTTTTCGTAACTAAATCGCAGCAACAACTTTCTGTAGCTAACCGTTGGTAATCCGTCGGTATTCTCATATATATACATATATATTAATATTCCTGCTTAATTAGAAGTTATATTTTAGATTGCAAACTAATTATAAAATCACAAATCATAATTCATACTTTTCTACATAATGAAAATTTATAAACATAAAATATTCAAAATAGTTCTCAAAATACTATATAATATATAACATAATATAAAAATTTAGTCCAAATATCTGATAAAATGATAAAATAAAATCTAGTCCTGCTAGGAGTCCTGTTGGTGATCCTCTGCATCGTCATGATCGGTAGGATACTCCTAATCAGCCCGGGTAGGAAATGTAGGTAAATTTACATGGGTGCCCTCTCTTAATGCTTGAATCACCAATCGAAACTGCTCTTCTAACTGTCCATATTTTCGCTGCAAATCCTGCACCTCTTCAGCACGAGTCTCAGCCTGCACTCGCTCTAAATCTGCAGCTGTCAGTGTAGATGATGAGCTAGCACACTGTGAGGCAAATGGTTTATACCTAAGGCCATAAACTTGCTGCTACTTTTTTCCTCCAACAACATCCATATATAATTGTGACATATCCACCTCATCTGAATCACCCTCCGCATATTGAGACTCAGAATCAGCAGCAAGGCTTGCCTCCACCATATCCTACCAAATATCGAAAAATGAGAACATTTGTAATATTAATAATTTGAAACATTAGTTATAGAAAATTATGAAGGTTAAATTAACTTACAGTAATATCCTTTGATCGCTTATCAATGTATACCCCTTCTGATTTGGACTGGTGGATCTTCTTGAAAATCTCAAAATCATTTAGATCTCGTCCAAGTTCTTTAGCCTGAAAAAACAAAATATATATATACTAAGATAGTTATTCTACTAAAAATAGAATATGTTAGATTTAAAAATTTAACAAGAAAATGTGTTAAGAATTTCACCAAATCCATGCTTTGCTCGATAGCGGACTTAGAACCTCCAATGTGACGAGATGGCCCAGCGCCGATCCAGGCAACCTCACTCAGCCGATTCTTGGAAGCTAAATCACACTTCTTCTTTAAATTAGGTTTATTCCATTCTTCATGCAACTAATCCAAATATCATCTGAAACACACGGTGGTTTTTTTTCCTTCTTTCCTCTAAGTATATTGAACATCAGAATAGCGCTTTACAACCAGCCACTCCCACATTGTATGAATCACATCCTCAAGAAACCTATCCCAAGAAAAATGCTTCTACATGGAAAAATAACAAATAAACAAGCTTATAATATTAGTGAAATATTTATGGAAAACTAAATATGAATTAACACATAAAACTAATAATGAATATATATTATTTGTGCTTAATTCCCAATTGTTGTAACATTGGAAAGCATGCAATTTTCGATATTAGAAGTGCGTATACCTGAAACTCCTCCCAATAGAATTTCTTGGTCACGGCGGTCACGCTCTTCCAATTATAGCTTTCTTTATCAAACCTTTGCTTGAAGATTTTTGTGGTCTAGGCTGAACATTTATGCCCTGCTATCAAGTTATTTGTAGAAAAACATAAACATAAACATATTCAAAGATCAAGTAATCACTAAGTAAATTGTTTTTAATCTAATTCAAATTGAACTAAATTTCTTGTATAGATTTTTGAATATATATTCCATCAAATAACAATAATGACTACATACCACCCATAGCATAGCTCGATTTAAATCTTAACACTGCTACTAGAAGAGGCATCCGCTGCAGATGATGCTGACGGTGGATGATCCAAATGAGATGCATCTGAAGCTGAAGTAGAAGGTAATGATCCGGTAGATGGTAATGTTGGTGCCTCCGCTCTAGGTGTAGTAGGGAGTGATGATGATGATGGACTAGATGGTGCTGATGATGTCCCATTTCCATGCCCACCACGGCCACCTCCACATCCACCTCCAAGTGTATGAGATCTACCAGCTATAATAACTAGCATAAATACAAATTACATATACAACATAATGAAATTAAACTAAACTATTTATTACAATCAAATCCATAAACATGATATAATAATTATACATTCAAATTAACACTTAACATAAATATGTAATTTCAATAAAATAAAATACAATACAAAAAATGACATTTAGCTAATCACTATCAGTATCAATAATATCATTAAATTCCTCTTCATCTAATTATGAATCAAAAACGTCTTCTAATTCTGAATTCTGATTCAAGTATTGGTCCATCTTCTTCACCAATAACCTCATCAACAATGTCTATAAACACACCATTAGGATCACTCAAGGATCTAGGTTCTTCATCCACCTGAATATGTTTGACATGATGAATATCTACGTCATCCTCTTGAAAAGGTGGTTCTACATGTGTATGAGCATTTATTTCAGTTGATGCTAGAATTTCCACAACAGCCCTAGCTTTGGTCTTGTAAATAGACCACCAGTCACTCTTGTCATGCCTTAAGCTAAGGTAATTACAATAAGACATTTGAGTAGCTTACCCAGCTAGAACAAATGGTTCATATCTGTTAAATCTCCATTTGTGATTCACCTCTATAAACTTATATTCCTTATGAACCTTCGTTCCTAAGTTTGGTGTTAAGTCAAACCAATCACATTTGAATAAAACAGTTCTCTTGATTGGTAAGGCAGGGTATTCCAACTATACAACTTCTATCAACTGACCATAGTAATCACTCTCATCAACGCTTAAATTTGAGCCTTTCATACACACCCCACTATTACTGGTAGCTCTAACAGAACCATGTCCCACAGTGTAAAATTTATAACCATTTACATAATAGCCGAGGTACTATCACGACCTAACTTATGAGTCGCGACGGTCCTAGGGCATGAGTAGCCACAATGGCACCAATCACCCGTAAAACCCATGAGCACTAACTATCACATCCAAATATGACAGCATAACAGCTGTAACTATACCTTATCCATTCCACAATATGTCCAAGATCTCAACCTGCATAAAACATACACTCCCAATACAATCATAACCTCACTTCATTCAATTAATTTCTCCAAACTTCCATGCTCAATATCTCAATCAACTCATACTCATAAGCAATTTAATGTCTTGATTCGTAAATAAACATAATTTCATACTTATCACATTTGCCAATTACATTGTCAATACAATTTAAATTATTATACTTATACAAGCCAATACTATATACTTTTCTGACACCCATGGAGCTCTACTGCTATCTTAATTCTTGACTTCCTCGACTCAAAGGAAATTCACTGCTTCTTATAATTTCCTGCAAACACTTATGAGTAGAGGGGGGTGAGCTTTGGGGAAAAGCTCAGTGAATAAATATTATACAATATGTACACGGGAAAAAAAAATGCAATCATGAAATGGTATTTTTTTATAAAAAAATACTTGCATGTCAACTAGCTTTTAATAATATTGAATGTCAATAGCATTTTGAAACTTGAAAACAAATTAACGTTTTTAAACTTGTAACCTTGATAACATAATAACATGATAACTTGTAAATCAAATAACATTTAATAAACTTGTTTATCAAACAAAATTACTAAACTTGCATTTCAAATAACATTTCTACAATCTGCCATTGTTCACAAATGAAACAGAAATCAACTTGTAAACTTGATAACTTGAACTTGTACTTATAACATGAAATGCAAGACTGATCAAGTTCTTGCGCCCTAGGGCACTTGGCTCCTCTAGGTGGAACTTTGACAAATTTAGCGCTGTCAAGTGAGCTACTATGTGCACATAGACTGATGGAACTCCCATCAGTCGGAGGATTTCTGTTCATTGCTTACATTCTCATTTCATGAAAAAATAAATAAATAGGAAGAACTTACATTCTTGCAAACACATGAACATGATAACTTGATAACTCATTAAACTTGTAAATAATAAAATAAATAAATTCTACAATCTTGTAAATTGATGAACCTGGAAGCGTGATATTACAATTAACTTGTAAATTCATGCAAATCATGAAATCATGAAACTTGAATATTTTGAACTTAGAAATCATATATCATAAAAGTTGAATATTTTGAACATGAATATTATGAAATCATGGAACTTGAGAACCTTAGACATAAAAATTGTGGAAACATGAAACTTGATTATCTTGGACATGAAAATTATGAAAACATGGAATTTGAATATCTTGAACTTGTAAATCTTGAAAACATGAACATCTAGAACTTGAAAATCATGAAAACATGGAATTTGAATATATTGAACATTAAAGTCAAGAAACTTGAAATATCAAACTTGTAAAGTTTTAACATATGAAACTTATAAAATTTTTAAGTAATAACATGGAAATCATGTAATCATGAACTTT
>CATKHJ010221129.1:0-25718 GCA_949750685.1 Vernicia montana | reverse complement strand
TTAAATTTTAAATTATAATCCTACTAACATTTTATTTTAAGAAAAAATTTTAAATTGTGCTCATTGAAAATATTTTTTAATTATATATTTTACTAAAATATCTTAATAAATCATATATATTTTTTAAAATTGAATAAATTATATGATTAAAATAACAAGTAACGAATCAAATAATCATATGCATATTGTTACAATTTTTTTTTTTAAAAATTATTACATTATTTTCAAAGTATAATGAGAAGTATTAATATTTTCATATTTTTTTATTTGGGTAATTAACTTTCTTGATAATAATAAAAAAAAAGTTTGCTTTCGAAATAAAAATTAAAAAGAATAAAAAATTAAAAGAAAATTATTTTATAATATGTAAAAATGAAAAATTTTATTATGATATTTTTTAATGTAAAAAATTATATATTTATTAAATATAGTTTTTAATATCATATTTTTTTAAAAAAAGTAAAAAATACAGATAACAGTATTTCTATGTATTAAAAGTAATAATAATAAAGAAACATATAAGAAAATGAAAAATTAAATATTCCTTCCTTATAAGAATTATTAAATATATTATTTCTATTATAATTGGGGAACTAAGTTACATTAGCTTCTTGTTTAATTATAATTCTTAGATTAAACCCATTAAAAAAAAGTGGGTTTCAAGCTGGCCCGGTAAATTTTTAAATAGAGGTGACAATTTCTCGATGAATAATTTATGTTACATCTTAATCCGATTGGAGAATCTTGAATTTCATATAATAATGGGTTGAGAATGAGTTTAGCTTCCTCATTTAACTTTACCTCAACTATTTTATTAATGTACATTTTATATTATAAAACACGTTTATATATACTATCATTACAAAATGAGTTTAATTAGTGATTTAAACTAAAGGATGGTTTAAACTAAACACAGATGGATGTAGCAAAGGGAATCCTGATCTTGCGGGGGTGGTGGTTTAATTAGAGATTTTAGAGGTATTTGGATTATTGGCTTTGTTGTGAATATTGGGTGTGTGATGCTGCATCTGCTGAGTTATGGGCGGTATGGAAGGGGCTTCTTTTGGCTTTGAAGGGGCTTCTTTTGGCTTGGAAGATGGGAATTAGGCATCTTATTGTAGAGGTGGATTCAACTCTAGTGGTAGAATAAATCTCGAAGCAGGTTGGGTGTTACAGTCTCCAGTCAAATTGATAGGTGTCCCTACACATGATCATACACCACTAATCACTCATCTTGATTAGCTCAACAACCCACCACCAATCACTCATCTATATTCGTTAGCTCAACAACCAAAATTTTCTTTTGAACATTTTGCTCTCAATAGCCATGCAAATTGCAAGAGCAATTTTAACAAGCAAGAGAGGAAAGAAGTGAACTAGATAAACAAATTATTTGAAGAAAAATTGTAAGAGTTTTTGAGTGTTTTATTTTTAGGAAATAATTTCTAAAAGGGGGAGTGACAAAATAGCTAGAAAAATATTTTGGGGTATTTTTGAGAAACACTGTGAGTGTTACTATTTTGGTGAGATATCAATTTATTATTGTACTGCCTCTAGTATTGATCTAAAGAAAACTCTCTTATGCCTGCTATTTGTAATAGTTGAAGAATTTTATTCAGAATTTGTCTCGTGGACGTAGCCAAAATTAAGAGTGAACCACGTTAAATTATTAGTGTTATTTTTGTTGATTATTATTATTATTCCACATTTTGGTACCCGTGGGCCCAATAAGTGATATCAAAGCTATTGGTTTTAATTTTCCTTAAAAATTGAGTGTATGCTCTGTGGTTGCAGTTTTGACTTATCTTCTACATCAGAAAAATTTTTCTCGAAAAATTATTACTATGAATAGTACTCTGAGTTACTGTTCAAGCCCAGTCACTATAGCAGTACAGTTCCTTACTGTAGCAATACAGTCCGTCACTATAGTAAGGTATTGTGCAAGGAAACGATACTATTCACATATACGGGTACTGTTCACCTATACCGTTCTTATAGCAACTCAATAGTATTGAAGCTATGGAGGCAAAGACAAGTAAAATGATCAACTTCAATGGCACAAATTACCACATATGGAGAAATAAGATGAAAGATCTCTTATTTGTGACGAAATTGCATTTACTGATGTTTACTACAAGTAAACCCGAAAACAAGTCAGAAGAAGAATGGGCATTTGAGTATGAGCAGGTGTGTGGTTTTATCCGAAAGTTTGTCGAAAATAATGTCTACAACCACATCTGTAATGAAACTTACGCACGAACTTTGTGGAATAAGCTTGAGGAGTTGTATGCTTCCAAAACCAATAATAATAAATTCTTTTACTTAACAAAATTGATGCAAGTAAAATATAGAAAAGGCACGTCTGTTGCAGATTACCTTAATGAAATGCAAGGGATCGTTGATCAATTGTCGGGAATGGGCATAAAGTTTGACAATGAAGTGTTTGCTCTTATGGTGTTAGCTTCTCTACTAGAGTCATGGGAGACTTTGAAGATATCCATTACCAATTCAGCACCTAACGATGTTGTAAATATGGAGGCTATTAAAAGCAGTATTCTGAATGAAGAGATGAGACGGAGATCACATAATTCAACCTCTTCATCACAACCAGATGTTCTGGTTACAGAATTCAAAGGGAGAAGCCAGTCTAGGGGTTCAAACTCCAGAGACAAGAGCAGAGGAAAGTCAAACAAATATGCTAATGTTGAGTGCCATCAGTGCAAAAAGAAGGGGCATATCAAGAGATTCTGCCGACAGTTCAAAAAGGAAAAGAACAAAGGTAAGGAGAAAAAGCAGAACGATAGCAGTGATGATGAACAAACTATCACAATCAATGAATTCCACATTGTTCAAGACGAAGAACTTGTCAATATTACATTTTAGGAAACTAGTTGGGTGACTGACAGTGGCGCTACCATACATGCCACACCACGAAGGGAATTATTCTCATCATACACACCGAGAGACTTCGGTGTTGCTAAAATGGGAAATAACAAGTTTTCAAAAGTTGTTGGAAGAGGAGATGTTTGCCTAGAGACGGAGAATGGCACAAGGCTAGTCCTTAGAAATGTGAGGCATATTCCAAATATACGGCTGAATTTGATTTCAGTAGGTAGACTTGATGACGAAGGTTTCTGCAATACCTTCGTGAATGGTCGATGGAAACTCACTAAAGGTTCCTTGGTGGTGGCCAGAGGTAAAAAGTACTCATCACTATATATGATGAATGCAAAGCTCTCTTATGACAGTGTAAATGCTTTGGAGAAAGATGATGCTGTTGAGTTATGGCATAGAAGACTCAGTCATATTAGTGAGAAGGGGATGACCTATCTAGTCAGAAAGAATGTACTATCTAGGATGAAGTAAGTGCATTTGGAAAATTGCGCAGATTTTTTTGGCAAGAAAGCAAAACAGAGTTGCTTTCAAAAGTTCTGCTCCTTTCATAATGAAGAACATGTTGGATCTGATACATTCAAATTTGTGTGGACCAATGTCAAAGTCACTTGGTCGTGCTTAATACTTTGTGACTTTCATTGATGATCATTCTCGGAAGACATGGGTTTATACCTTGAAGATAAAAGATCAGGTGTTAGATGTCTTCAAGCAGTTTCATGCCTCAGTTGATAGAAAAATTGGGAAGAAGTTGAAATACATCCGGACAGATAATGGTGGAGAGTACACTGGACCATTTGATGCTTATTGTAAATAGCATGGTATTCATCATCAAACAACGCCTCCAAAGACACCACAATTGAATGGCTTAGCTGAGAGGATGAATAGAACTTTGATGGAGAGAGTCAGATGTTTACTCTCACATGCAAAGTTACCTAAGATATTTTGGGGTGAAGCTCTGCAAATAGCTGCATATATGTTGAATTGCTTAGCCGTGATGCTATGTTTGTTGAGAACCAGACCATTAAAGATATTAACAAGATGGTTAAGGATGTTTCTAACTCCAATGGTGACTCAACAGACTTGAAATTAGTTCCTCCAACAACGGTGCCGAGAGAAGTTGGAGATGAAGCTCAGGATGCTTAGCCTGAGATAAATGATGCTCCCATTGAAGAGGACTCGGATGATGACAATGATGATGAAGTTCATCATCAACCACCAACACCTATGATTACCTCAGTTCCATTAAGGAGAAGTGATAGAATAAGACAACCTTCTATCAGATATTCAACAAATGAGTATGTATTACTCACTGATGGGGGAGAACCTGAGAACTTTAAAGAAGCCATGGATAATGAATAGAAGCATAAATGGATTGAAGCCATGCAAGATGAGATGAAGTTCTTGCATTAGAATAAAACTTTTGAGCTTTGAAAAATAAATGGGTGTTCAGAATTCAGACCATTGTGTTTTTGTGAAGAAATTCTATGATGATAATTTCATTATACTTTTGCTCCATATGGATGATATGTTGATTGTTAGCCGAAATATTTCCAGAATCAACAGCTTGAAAAAATAGCTGAGTAAGTCTTTTGCCATGAAAGACTTAAGGCCAGTCAAATAAATTATTAGCATGTAGATTATCAGAGACAGAGGCGCCAAGAAGACATGGTTGTCACAGGAAAAGTACATTGAGAAACTACTTCATAGATTTAATATAGACAAGGCTAAAGCGATTAGTTGTCCTTTTGCTAATCACTTTAGACTAAGTTCTGAATAAAGTTCTTCTACAGATGAGGAGAAAAAAGAAATAAATAAGATTCCTTATGCTTCAGCAGTTGAAAGTTTGATGTATGTCAAGATGAGTACATAGCCTGATATTGCTCACTCGGTTGGAGTAGTGAGTCGGTTCCTTTCAAATCCTAGTAAGGAATATTGGGCTGCAGTAAAATGAATTTTCAAATATCTTCGTAGTACATCCAAAGTATGCATATGCTTTAGAGAGGACAAGCCTATGCTAGTTGGCTACACAGATGCGAATATGGTTGGCAATGTAGATTCAAGAAAGTCTACATCTGGTTACCTGATTACATTTGCAAGGGGAGCTGTGTTATGGCAATCAAAGTTACAGAAATGCATTGCTCTTTCTACTACTGAAGCAGAGTTCATCGCAGCAATGGAAGCTTGTAAGGAGTTATTGTGGATGAAAAAGTTCTTAAATGAACTTAGTATGAAGCAAGACAAATATCAATTATTTTATGATAGCCAAAGTGCTATTCACCTTGGAAAGAATTTCTTCTTCCATTCAAGATCAAAGCATATTGATATAAGATTTCACTGGATCATGGATGTATTGGAGAAGAAGTTATTACAGCTTGAAAAGATCCATACATATGAGAATGGATCAGACATGTTGACAAAGATTTTACCAAGAGAGTCGTTAGAGTATTGTCAATTGGCTGTAGGAATGGTAGAGCCTTCCAAGTGATCGAGAGGGGGAGATTTGATAGGTGTCCCTCCACATAGCCATACACCACCAATCACTCATCTTGATTAGCTCAAAAACCCACCACCAATCACTCATCTATATTCGTTAGCTCAATAACCAAAATCTTCTTTTGAAAATTTTGCTCTCTGAATGGCTATAAATAGCCATGCAAATGGAAGGCAAATCACAGCAAATTCCAAGAGCAATTTTAACAAGCAAGAGAGGAAAGAAGTGAGCCAGAGAAACAAATTCTCTGAAGATAAATTTTAAGAGTTTTTGAGTGTTTTATTTTTAGGAAATAATTCCTAAAAAGGGGAGTAACAAAATAGTTAAAAAAAATACTTTGGGATATTTTTGAAAAATACTGTGAGTGTTAATATTTTGGTGAGATCTCAATTTATTATTGTACTGCCTCTAGTATTGATCTAGAGAAGACTCTCTTGTTGATTGTGAAAAGACAAAATAATAATAATAATAATAATAAATTTAGCAAGTGGAAAAGGGACAAATTTATAAAGTGAATTCTCAAAAATACTTTTATTTTTAAAAACAAGCTTCACTATTACAACTCAATTAAACTCACTACACTACTCATCACACCACACTCTTTCTCTACTACACTCACTCTTGTTTTGCTCTATCACTTGATGCATGAAATGAAACATTTCATAGCCTATTTATAATACTAATGCTGCTGCCCAAATTTGCTTCGGGCAATATTGTCCAAGCAAATTACTTGGTCATTATTTTGCTACGTGGAGAATTTTGAAACTTTGCTCTTTAATTAGCTAAACCTCTAGAAGGTTTCAAAATGATGGGCTAAAACAAAACTATCTTGGGCCAATTATTTTGTTTATTTGAGAAAATATTAGTGATGACTTTTAACACTCCCCCTCATCACTAATTTTTTTCTTTAAAAACTTTTCTTAAAATCATCCCCAGTAGCTTTCGAAATTTTTCCAGCTTTTCATTGTTAAGCCCCTTTGTGAAAATATCTGCTAGTTGATCATTTGTCTTTACTTGAGTCACTTTGATCTCTCCTATTAGAGCCTTCTCTCATATAAAGTGATATTGTACCTTTATATGCTTTGTCCTTGCATGAAACACTGGGTTTTCAACTAAGCAAATTGCTGACTGATTATCACAGTACAATGGTACTGGATAATTTACTAGTTGATGCAGATTTTCCATCAACTATACTAACCAAGTGCTTTCTTATGCTTCCATCGTCGCTACATGATATTCCGCCTCTGTTGTTGAGAGTGACACCGTTGGTTGCCTTTTACTGCACCAAGTAACAGCTCCAAAACCTAGACTAAATACATACCCTGTAGTTGACCTTCTTGTGTCATAATCACCAGCATAATCAGCATCGCAATACTCGTTCAACTTACAAGCTATTCCACTCTTGTAGAATAAACCGAGATTAAGTGTTCCTTTGATATATCTCAAAATTCTCTGAATTGCTTCCAAGTGAGGCTTTTTCGGACTTTGCATGAATTGACTGACTACTCTAACTATAAATGCAATATCTGGTATTGTGAGTGTCAGATAGATTAAACTGCTAACTATCTGTCGATACATTACTGAATCCTCTAAATCTTTCTCTTCTGTCATACTCAATTTAGAGTTCATCTCTATAGGAAGAGCAAGAGGTTTGCAGTCAAACATTCCATACTTTTGAAGAAGATCTTTGGCATATTTTTACTGACATAAGAAAACTCCTTCCTTCGTGCATTCCACTTCCAATCCAATAAAGTGATTCAGCTCTCCAAGTTCTTTCATTTGAAAGCCAACTGACAGATTCTCCTTTATCTGGTGGATTTCTTTCTTATCATCTCCAGTTATGATAAGATCATCCACATAAACCAATATTATTGCTAGCTTTCCTTCTTGAGCTTTGACAAACAAACTCAAATCTGTTGGTGCAACTGTATATCCATTATGAACGAAAAACTCAGCAATCTTGCCATACCAAGCTATTAGGGCTTGTTTTAACCCGTACAGTGCCTTCTTCAATTTGCAAACATATTAAGGATATAGTTTGTTCTCAAATCCTGTTGGTTGCTCCATGTATACTTCTCGATCAAGCTCTCCATTTAAAAAAGCAATTTTCACATCCATTTGCCAAAGATTCCATGACTTAATTGCTGCAAGTGCCTGCAGAATACGAATTGTTGTAATCTTGGCTACTGGACTAAATGTCTCATCATAGTCTGGTCCATACTGTTGTGAAAAACCACGTGCCAGTAATTGAGCCTTAAACCTCTCGATTGAACCATCTGGACGAGTCTTGATCTTATACATCCATTTGCATGATATGGGTTTTACATCCTTAGGCTTTGGAACTAAGTCCCAAGTTTGATTTTCAGTACGAGCTTTGATCTCCTCTTCTATGGCTTCTCTCCATTTAACCTTATGTGATGCCTCTTCATAAGATGTTGGCTCCCTTTCTTCTTCCACTAGTGCAATATTGGCATACTTGGGGTTTTGCTTTTTCAGCTTGGTTGATCTTTTCAATTGTGGTGGTTGTTCTTCCAGCATCTCTTCTACTGGTTGATTCTCCAACTCTATTCTCTGATAGACACCTGTCTTCCATGGTGTCTCTTGAGATTGAGATTGTATTGCAATCTCTGAACTCTATTGGACTTCTTCTGCCTTCTCCTTTTCTTGCAATTATTCTACTTCTTTGGACTGAGGAAGTACAACATATTCTGGTGTCCACCAAGATGATGTCTCGTCAAACATAACATTTAGTGAGACATGACATTTGCCAGTTGTAGGATCACAACAACGCCAACCTTTTCTATTTTCATCATAGCCCATAAAGATACACCTGATAGCCTTTTTATCAAACTTGCTACATAGATGATCAGGAACAAATACGTAGCAAACACAACCAAATACTTTGAAATGGCTCACTGTAGGTTTTAGCTTCCACAGCTTCTCAAACGGAGACATGAATCCCATCTTTGGTTGTGGAAGTCTGTTGATTATATGAGTTGTTGTTCTCATGCATTCTGCCCAAAATCTACCAGGAACATTTTTAGCATGCAACATACTCTGACATGTTTCTGCAAGATGTTTGTTCTTCCTTTCTACAATACCATTTTGCTATGGTTTGTTTGGACAAGTCAACTGTCGTCGAATCTTTCATTGAAGAAGATAATTAGAAAACTCATCAGACATGTATTCTCCCCCATTATCAGTACTGAGGCATTAAATTTTCATTCCAACTTCGCCTTCAACCATCAGCTTAAATTCTTTAAACTTTGTAAGAGTTTCAGATTTTTCTTTCATGAAATACACCCAGACGTACATTGAATAGTCATCAATGAATGTCACCATATAGTGCATACTATTGACTGAGGATTGCTTCACCTTCCTAAATACATTTGAGTGGATCAATTCTAGTGGTTGTTTAGCTTTGAATGATGACTCCTCATACGGTAGCTGATGTACTTTTCCGTATTGACATCCAGCACAGACCGTGTCAATGTGAACATTAAGATTAGGTAGTCCTCTTAATGAAGACTTGTTCATCATTATCTTCAATTTGTGATAATTGACATGTCCTAACCGTGCATGTCATAAATCAGTTGTCTCATTGCTTTTTGTCTTGTCAACATAAGCCTCCTCTGCTAACATGACATACATGGAGTCTACCTTTCGTCCCTCCATTATTGGCGTGTCAACTATTTTGACTTGTTGACAAACCTTAACATCATTTGGGCCAAACACAACAAACTTGCCAGAATCTGTAAGTTGTGAAACTGACACAAGATTCTTCTTTATCCCAAATACTCGATAGACATCTTCCAGTTGCACTTGCTTTTGATTAAGACAAGAATCAATCACCGTGTCACCAACATGAGTGATTGGTAGTCGCGAGTAATTTGCAGTCACCACAAATCGCTTGCCTTTATACTTTGAAACATTATGGAGCTTTTATTTATTTCCCGTCATATGACTGGAACATCCTGAATCAAAGATCCAATCCTTCTCATAATTAAATGTATGAGAAATAGAAGCACTAGAGGCTTGCTCCTCCATTGTAGTTGACATAAGGCTAGGAACTTCTGCAACTTCTGAATTGGAATACTCCTCCTCTTGCATAGTTTTTAAATTCATAAACAATGCTTCAGCATCCCACTTAGGTTCATCCTGGTGATGGTTGCTCACTGTTGCTGCATTACTTTCGATTGATTTCTTCTTAGACCAGCAATCCCTTGCGTAGTGTCCCTTTTTGCCATAATTAAAACACTCGCCATTTTGACGTCTAGACTTTTTAGACTGTCCATTATGCTGGTGTTGCTTTTGCTGAGCTCCCCCTAATTGAGGATTTCCTCGTGTCTTTCCTCCATTCTGATCACGAGGTTGATTTTTTCTTTTATTGGTGAAGAGTGTTACTTCTTCAGTATTCAAAGACACTCCAGCCATTTGCTTTGCTAGAGTTTCTTGACTTACCAACAAATTTTCCAATTCTTCAATTGAAGGTTGTATGGGCCAACCTTGAACTGCAGCAATAAATCCCCTGTACTCAAGTCATAAGCCATGTATGATGATTCACCTCATTCTTTCACTGACAATTTTGGATGCCTCATCCAACTCAGCAATTTCTCTACATAAAGACTTCACTTTGGTAAAATATTGAGTAATTGTCATATCCCTTGTGAGATAGACATTAGTTCATTTTCTAATAGTTGGAGTCTTATGTCATTCTTCTTTGCAAACCGCAAAGCAAGAGAATACCAAGCTTGTTTGGGTGTGACAGCTTCCCTGATGTGCTCCATCATTTCTTCTTCAATAGTAGTCTTGATGGTGAATGGCTTTCCCAACTTTAATCTTCCATTTTCTAAGATTACCGGCATCATCTTCTGGTGGTGGTGGTGTAGTCTCTGTCCCAGCAATAACCTCCCAAAGGTCTTGACCCTGTAAATATGACTCCATGCAGGTCTTCCACATGCTATAATTATTATTATTTAATTTTTTAATAACACCGACATTGTTTGATTATGCCAATGTGAATTGGTTTTAGTAGCCTCACGATTAACCGAGTAAGTGTGGTTCCAAATCGATGAACTTCATAGTTCCAAATTGTGCACGAGCAAAATCTCCCACGTACACTTACTTTGTAGGCAAATGTCGAAACTACTATTTCACGTGAATAGTACTGTATACTGGAATAATGACTGTAGTCCATGAACAGTGAGGCCTCACTCCAGTGGAGTCGCCAACTGTGAGGCCTCGCCCGAAAGCCCCTTCCCTTGCTCGGGAAAAAAGGTGCCTTAAGGAAAGACGAGAGCGATTTTTAATGGAGGTTAAGGTATGAGTTTCGGTGCTCACGATTGGAAGCGGCTATATCCTTGGGAAATTGACTTGATTTTTGAAAAGAATTCGGGAGTCGCCACCCTAATTTATTTATATGGGAAAAATTAAGGAAAATCCCATTTTTAACTTCAATTTATTAATCTTAGATTAATTCACCCAAGGATAAAATCACTAATTTTCGAACCAAGTTGAGCTCGGGGATTAGGTTTTTAATTTTAAATAATCTCGATTTGGCCCTTAAATTTAATTTTGACTTTTGAAAATTCATTTCATGAATGACAGATATTTAATGACAATTTATAATGCATGAGTATTGTATAATTATGAGACATATGAAAAAATAAAAAGCAGGTATTTAAACATCCATAAGTAAATAAGAGTATTTCCTCTAACCCTTATGGGTACTAGAAAAATCACAAGATCGCTCCCTTATTCCAAAATAATTGAATAATTAATTGCTTTAATTTAAATTTTACATGGAAAGTATAAATTGACAAATAAATGGGGGAGGGATTGATTGGGATTTAGATTTAGATTTCAAGCTTGCCTACGTACCCCATTGAATGAGGATCAAAATTCACGTAGTTTATTCTACTATGGGGTGGAAGGGGGGTTTAAAAATCGGTCAGATTTGATTGGTTTGGTTTGATTTAGAATTTGAGTAAGGGTAAGAGATTATACCTTATTTGTGGGTTTGAGTGGAGAGTGGTTTTACCGGATCGGAGTTTCATTTCGTAAAACGAGATTGATTTTGAAAAATTACTTTTAATTACTTAATTACCCAATTTTAATTAATTAAAAAGATTAATTAATTAAAGTGATTAATTAAAAAGATTAATTAATCAAATTGAGTAAGAACTTAATTAATTAAAATTAATTTTTAATTAATTAATTAATTATGATTACTCAAAATGAGTGTGAGAAAATGATTTTAGAGAGAGAGAGAAGAAGAAGCAAATGGATAGCCAATCAACAGATACTTGAGGTGTAATTTAAAAGGAATAAATAGAGGGTATTTATAGGAGCAGGTGAGGGTGAAAAAAGACCAAAAAGGGCTTCAAAAGCAGAAAAAAAAAATGGGGGGTAAAAGGGTAAAATGGTGAAAAGGGGACCGGCCGCAAAGAGATCTTGCGGAGTCCGCCAGCCCTCCTGGCGGCCGGTCAGACGCGTTAGGTCTGACTTGACGCGTCTGACATGGATTTGCCACTGACGTGCGAGGTGGCTCGCAGAGGCCGCAAGTCACGGCGGCGCGTCCGCGAGGCCACCTCGTGGACACGCGTCGGCCGCCGGTGAGCCTCGTGGACTTCCGCGAGGCGGCCCGATTTTCTGGCCGCTCGCCCTTTGGTTCGGTTTTTGGGTCAATTTTAGGGGGTTCTGGGTTAGTTTTTGGGAGTTTCTGAAGTCTAAAAAATTACCGGTCAGTGGTGACCACACTCTTTCTCTACTACACTCACTCTTGTTTTGTTCTATCACTTGATGCATGAAATGAAACATTTCATAGCCTATTTATACTACTAATGTTGTTGCCCAAATTTGCTTCGGGCAATATTGCCCAAGCAAATTACTTGGTCATTATTTTGCTACGTGGAGAATTTTGAAACTTTGCTTTTTAATTTGCTAAGCCTCTAGAAGGTTTCAAAATGATTGGCTAAAACAAAACTATCTTGGGCCAATTATTTTGTTTATTTGAGAAAATATTAGTGATAACTTTTAACATCTCTTGTACCTACTATTTGTAATAGTGAAAGAATTTTATTTGGAGTTTGTCCCGTGGACATAAACAAAAAGTAATGGTGAACCACATTAAATTACTGGTGTTATTTTTGTTGATTATTATTATTATTATGCATTTTGGTATCTGTAGGCCCAACACAAACTTAGTTGAAGGCTTGTTTAGAGTTATTGCAAAAGGACTGGAGGGTGCAGGTCCATCATATGTTCAGAGAAGGTAATGCTGCTACGGATATGTTAGGGGCTAATTTTACCTATAGTACTCGAACTATTGACTAATGCACATGTTGGTACTCCATCTTCAAAAGACCACTTAAAAATCCTCTGACTATATGTAACGGTCACTTTAAAGTACTTTGTAGTTATTTTCGTCAAAAAAGGTAACAATAGTCCTACGTGGCGCTCCACCTCATATTTTCCAAATATAATAATGCCACGTCAGATTACCAGAGCCCCTAATTTCTCTCTCCTCACTTAGCAGAACACTTAGACTCTATCTCCCTATCTCGCTCTATGTTTCTTTTTGTGAAGAAAACCTAATCTCTCTTTTGTATATATATATATAGGGAACAAGAATATAGAAGAGATCTTACCTTTACCATATATTAATTTCTTTTTTGCTGAAAGGTGAAATAATTTTCGTCGTTGCAAGTTGGATTTCATGGATTATGAACTAGTTGCAGAGTACATAACCTCTAAAGAGCCTTATGGTCCACTATAAACTTTTATCAAATTTTTCTTCTACTTTTGTCTATTAGATTCTCTTTAGGTTTCAAAGATTTTCTAAAGAAAATATTTGAAAAGCAATGGGAAGTGGGAAGAAGATGGAAGTCTGCTTTTGTGGTCACGGGCAAAGAGAGAACTTATTAATGCAAGCCCACACGCAAAAAGAAAAATTAAGGGCTCTGGTAATCTGACATAACATTATTATATTCGGCAAATATGAGGTGGAGCGCCACGTAGTATTGCCGTTACCTTTTTTAACTAAAATAGTTACAAAGTACTTTAAAGTGACCGTTACATATAGTTGGAGGATTTTTAAGTGATGTTTTGAAGATGGAGTACCAACATGTGCATTAGTCAACAGTTCGAGGACCATAAGTAAAATTAACCCGATATGTTGGCTAACAGGGCTTTGAAGTTTCCTAGAGGCTACCATTTTGTAGAGTTAAATGTGTCTCAACAACAAACGGTTATAATTATCTAGATAATGGGGATATCTCATGATCTCACATCTCCAAGATTTCACTAAATTATGGGTCCTCTCTATCAAATTTGAAATCCACTATACCAGTAAGGAAATATAAATAGAACTCCATTATGAATCAGTAGGTAATCTAATCCTTAATCTAATATTTATAATAGTTCATCATCTTTATTTACAAGCTTTTCAGTATTATAATTTGACCATTGGAGTCTCTTTGCCAAAGAACACTCCGGCCGGTTCAACCATTATTTTGCAGATCAACCACTATGGGCTTTTTGAGGAACCTTGGTATCAATACACACACACACACACACACACACACACACACACACACATATATATATATATATATATAATTATTGTAATAATAATAATAAAATATAACATAACAAAACAACAGATAAGTATTATCCTATCCCATTGCCATTCCTACCTTAGTTCATCAACATAGCTAATCTAACTACCAATAAAATCTCAACCAAAAAGAAGTCATAAAGAATCAAGAAAAATCAAATTAGAGTAAAATAGCCAGAAGAGATATTTTGTTTTCTTTTCTTAAACGACAGAAAGAGAAGAATAAAAGCTGGGATGAGAATTGAGATATTTTGGGAGAGAAAAAAAAAATATAAATACTGGGATAAGATTTTTTTATTGGTTGATAGATACGACATTTCGACATGACTATGAGATTTTTCACTCGTTTAATCATATCAACATTATGGTGTTTCTGATATAATTATTATAAAAAGAAGTCATTTCAAATTAACATCTTAATCTTTTAAATTAAAAATAAAAAATTATTAATACTAATAATAACAACAAAAGAAGAATTAAGAATAATGGAAATTGAAAAGAGAGAAACATGCTATACATATATATATCCTTCAATAGTCAATGCAGCCATGACATCCCTTTTATTTGTCTTGTTGCCATACAAATATTAATTGTTAAATTATCTACATGTTTCAGATAAATTGGAAATCTAGCATTTTCTGGTGTCATGATTCATGAACTCTCTGTCTCTTCCATAATTCCTTATCTTTGGACAGACAGACGGGTCAGAAAGAAAAATGAAAGAGTAAGAAATGAAAATAAAATTTTATCTTTCAAGGAATCAATAGAATATGCTGAAAATTTTATTTCATAGGTCACTTAAAGCTGAGGATAAATACACTTTTGATTGAATTGAATTGAATAAATATGAACTCGAAAAATAAAATCTTCCAAGCTTATGATAATTAAACAAAAAAACCCAGCTCTACTTTCACCATCTTATTATACATAAATGTACACATATAGACGTACTTCAATAAATCAGTAAGTAATTTACAGCCCTAAATACTCCAACTATTACACAAACTGCTCACCATGACACTGAGGCATGGAAGTGGGAAAAACAAGCCTAATTAATTAACATATCTATGATTATAAAACTACATGATACTTCAAAACTGGTGAACAAATTCAATGCCTGAAAGAAACAAATTCTGTGCAATGTGTATTGAATATTATTAAAATGAAAAAAAAAATTGATTTGTGATTTCTAATTTACTGCCATCTTCTAGGAGGCCTGGCCGAGGTGGAGTTAGTAGTAGTACTAGTACTATTACTAGTACTAGTAGTTTTCCTAGTACCTGAAAGAAATATGTTTTCTGCCCATTTTAGCCAACAATAAATGAAAGCAACTAGTCTAGAACAAAATCTAATTTTTTACTCACTTGTTAGCGTTCTTGACGAGTCTTTTGGCACTGATACTGTTGATGGGGTTTGCCCTATTCTTTGTAGGCTTCGCGGCCTAGGTAGCACTTTACCCCTGCACAAAAGTATATAATTTTAGATATACTAATACATGATCTTATTTCTGTTATATGTAAGAGTATGCATTACATTGAATTATGATTGTATGCAATGATTGTATGCAATACTCACCTCTCAGGTTTATCGAACCGTTTTGTGGCTTCATCTGTTAAGCCACTAGGTTCTGTTCCTGTAGAACCACCATCAGAAATGTCACTTAATCTATCGTCACGATCTGCATCTCCATATCCTAGGATTTCGGCATCCTGGTTTGTATCTCCTCCTGAAAATTTTGCCTGCTTGAGAAATCTGTTCTGCTGTTTTAAGTCTTCCAAGTACTGCTGGGAATCATCTTCTGAATGTCTATCACTTTGTTCTGAGCAATTGTCCTGATCACAGGTAGCTTTCGTCAACTGCTTTTGGCCATATTTTGATAAGCCTGTTCCTTGCTTCTCGCCGTTCAAACCAGGATATACATTTTTTAGATCTTTAACCACTTGTAATCGCTCAATCTCCCCGTCTTTCTTTGAAATTGTGTCTTTAAGAGATGCCACCTGCAGGTAAATTCATAAGCAATAGTATAATGTGCTATGATGATAGAACTCATTTTTTAGGACATTTCGAAAAGCCTAACAAGGTGTGGAAAAAGTTCAACATGAAAAAAAAATGGACAAATATAATTAAAAAAAGGGAACAAACCTGCTCCATTAAATCTCTAACATCTCTGCCCTCTTTATTGCTTCGTGCTGCACCGAGCTCAACTCCAGAGACTCTCTCTGCAAACTTCAATGTACTCATAGTTTCGGAGTACGAACTTACATCAGGATTGAGCTGCACAAACATAAGTGTTTTTGCTTGACCTCCTGTAAAATAAAAAATCACAAAATATATAAGTTTAGTTTAAATCTAGTTGAAATATGCTACAAGCTATCAAGAAAACTTAACCTCCATGTAGAATTAGGAATTCAAGTCAGTTTGCAACAGAATGCAGATATAAAATGCGATACCTAGAGATGTTTGAAGGAGTTGAGTAAGCTTGCTATTTCTATATGGTACATGAGAACTCTTTTGTGCAAGAGCAAAAATGACATCTCCAAGGGCAGATAAAGATTTGTTTATATGTTGTGCTTCTTTAAGTCTATCTCCTGTTACCTCTGAGCGATCTACCCTTTCACTTCCGGCAAGATCCACCAAATGAAGATTACCCTGCAAAGTAGCCCCAGTATGCAAGTCGTTTCCGCGAACATGAATACTGACAACACTGTATGCAAAGATCTAAATGAAAATCTCAACATGTTTTTAAGACTTTTATAATATAGAGACAGATATGTTGTGATAGCAAGTGTAAGAACCTATGTGAGCGACTGCTTCTTTCGTTCAAGGCAGTGGCACCAACAGCTCGGTTGTTAAATCCAATGTCCATTAATTCTATAACATCTGAAGTTGATGTGACATGGTACATGGTAGCATCAGGTACAGCTAACCCATTGTGTTGCAAACTAGTCTTAATCCCAAGTGTGTGCAAATCAAGGGAAACAAAAGGTTCAAGAATATTGTAATCCTTGTTAAAATAGAACACATCAGAAAAAAGAATAAATGCAAATTCAACACAAAATTTGGACAAAATGTGCTAAGAAGTATAAAATGGATCCAAAACTTAAAAGGAGAAGTCAAATATAATTTGATCCCAGAGTTAAATCAGCAATCAAGTTAGGTAAAAAAAAAAAGGGTTGGCTTGAGCATATAATGCAAAACTCAAAATCCAAATTAAAGAGTAAAGGCTGTATAGTATGTTATTTAGAGTTCATGAATCTAATAAAAAGGATATCTTTTCTGAGAACCATCATTTGTTAGTAAATCACGTAATTGCTCATTATATATTTCGAATATTTGTACCCCAATTTCATACATAAAGGAGCCTTTTCTATTCTGAGATATTTGGAAAAGATCATTGAGTGCTCGATAATTAACTCCCCATTCTTCTGGGTTTGCACTTGCTCCGTTAGGACCAGTCTGGAAGAAAAGGTCAAGTTGAATCAGCATCAAAAGATAATATCACAACATATATCATGAAACTTAAACATGTAGAGAGTTCATACCATCGTGTAAGTTTTCCCTGAACCAGTCTGTCCATAAGCAAATATACATACATTATATCCATCAAGAACGGATCGTATCAAGGGTTGGGTGTCTGAAAATACCATTGCTGCCAACATTCATAAAATATTAGCATGTTAAACATCACAATCATTTTGCATATCCATATTCAAGTGGATTGTTCATTTCTAAGAATTATATAGCAAGGTTTAACACTCAAGTAAGCAAAATTCAAATTGAAAAATGCAAAGATGAAAACCTTGAGTGCTATCTTGACCATAGACCTTATTAAACCTAAATAATCGATGGCCATCCTTCCCTTGTTTGGAGGGATTCGCAATAACCAACTCCCCATTATCACCAATATACTCTATTGTTGTTCCTTTTCCAGCCTGTGCATGCAGCAATGGCCTTACTCGACAATACACTCTAATGTTTCCTGTATCACAAAACTAAAATTGAAAAATTATCGAGAAAACTCCACTAATTTACAATCTTGTAGAGCAGAGACCAAAGGATGGCACCTTTTAAGTCCTGGAGCTCATTAAACAGCTTCCGATTTTCAGAAAGAACTAAATGATAGTTCTCACTTGCTTCTAATAATGTTTTAAACTTTAATCCTGAAAAAGATCAAAACTAATCTTTAAAACTCACCATCATTTCTTGCATAAAATTGGAAATTTTACAATAAGCAACCAACCTAAAATATTAAATTCATTTGAATAGCTCTCCTGTGTTTTCAAAAGTTCACGCTTGATGCACTCTGAAGACAACCTCAATTCCTAAACATTGTCATAAATTTAGTAAAATTAATATTGTTAAGTAATATAAATCTAGAAGGCCACATATATGATGAGAGAATACCTGCAGTGCACCAAAATGAAATCCTGCAAAAGTCTGGAAAATAAGTTCTTTCTTTTTCCAGCTTTTATTTTGCGACTCGGAATATGCCTCGAGCACTTTCACCTTGTTCCTTGAATCTTCCAAGAGGCATCCAAGCTCTTTTAACCTCTCCTCAAACTCTGCTCTAGCATCCTTAGCTTCTGTTTCCATTTGCAAGCAACGAAGTTCACAAGTCTTTTTGGTCATTTCCAATTCTTGCTTCAACGCTGAAAATTTGATATTTGTTTGCTCTTTCTCTTTAATCAATTTAATCACCTCTTGCTCCGCAAGTTTTCTTTTTTCGTCCATTTTGGATTTCTCAAGTTCATGTGCCTTTTTGGCTATTTCCAATTCTTGCTTCAGTGTTGAAAGTTCAAGATTCATTTGCTCCTTCTCCTTCATCAATTTGATCACATCTTCATCATTAAGTTTCGTGTTCTCATCCATTTTGGACTTCTCAAGTTCAAGTGACTTCTTGGCCATTTCCAATTCTTGCTTTAGCGTTGAAAGTTCAAGATTCGTTTGCTCATTCTCTTTCATCAATTTTATCACATCTTTCTCCTTAACTGTACTTCTTTCATCCATTTTGGACTTCTCAAGTTCAAGTGTCTTTCTAGCTATTTCTAATTCTTGCTTCAATGCTGAAAGTTCAAGATTTGTTTGCTCTCTATCTTTCATCAATTTTTTCACATCTTCCTCCTCTAATGTCCTTTTTTCATCCATTTTGGACCTCTCAAATTCAAGTGTCTTTTTTACTATTTCCAATTCTTGCTTCAACAGTGAAAGTTCAAGATTTATTTGCTCCTTCTCTTTTATCAATTTTATCACATCTTCGTCATCAAATATCTTCTTTTCATCCATTTTGTACTTCTCATTCTGCAAAGAGAAATAAGATCGCAATAATACATATATAAGCAGGCATGTAAGAAATAAAAAAATATTATACCTGCAAAATGTATCAGACAAACTGATTCTTTATTTTCTTTGAACCATACCTTTATTTGTTGAATGTGGCCCTTAACAATCTGCAACAAATATCATTCATTTAATAATTAGAAAAATAGTTGCAATCATATGTATTGGAGATACTTCTACTATCTAAAAGAATATATTTGCCATACCCCAGTTTCTTCACCAGTCCCCGAAGCAAGGGCTTCAAGTACTCTAATTCTTGATTGGTACTTCTCTTCGCGAGACTTAAACAAGTTGTTTTGCTGAAGGCATTGAAAGATAAAGAAATTGGTATATAGAAGTCGAGGGAAAACCATTATATATGTAAATAAGAAAACTTTAATTACAGTTCTCAAGTGTTCTGCTTGAGTTGATATACGCCGTTCAATCTCCTGCACAACTTTTCGCAGAAGGCAAGCTACACGCTGTTTAACAAAAGTAATATCAGCGCATACTTTCTGAAACAATTCATATACTGAACTTTTTATGTGTAATATACATCAAGTGGTTGTATACATATTTAGATATACATTTAATATTCAAATATATAAAATATGTGTGTTGTGTTACACCAATATGCCTCCCTGTTGCATACATGAGGTATTTCACCATTCTTTCTTTCAATGCTTTCATCAAGAATTCCATTCACAACACTCAAAAGTGACTGAGTTGGAGCATTCTGCATGCAAGGTTTTAAAATGACATTTTTTAAAAAAATTCTGAATAGAAAGACTAGTAAAAGAAAAAAATAAATAAAAGTTAAGAAATATAATTGTCCATGGACAATGTAATGACTAATCAAGAACTTACATCCAAACTATTTGATTTCATCATCTCTGAAATCTTTGCAGCAGAAAGATCCGCAAAGCGCCCTTGTTTCAATTGAAACACCTCATGGAACTTATGTCCACAATGATGCAGCAATGCAGTTGAAGCCTCTGTTGAGGGAGAAAATCATTAAAATGAAACATTAAATATCAAAAAAAAAAAAAAAAAAAAAAGGATTTGAAGTTGATTCAGTAAATATATAACAAAAAGTTGTTGTCTTCTGATTATATTTAGGAAGACTATTTACTGTTTTCCCAAAGCAGAGAATCGGCTTAAAACCTATTGAACATAGTAAATAATCATATGGTAGGCCAGTCAACATAGAAAAATATTGCAGAATAAAAATCATTTGCTCCACATACACACACACGCACACACAGAAGGAGCATCACACCTGACATGACAGGACTACGAAGAGCTCGTTGGAATTTTGAATCTGGTGAAATCTTATGCTTTTCTTCTACAGAACGTGGAGAAGTAAGTCCAAGAGAAGACACACTCCCTTGAGGAGAAATAAATCCAAGAGAAGGTAAACTCCCACGAGGACTTCCACTTCTAGTAGTTTTACTAGTGACAGAAAAGTTATCTCCTCCATATGCAAATTGTGCTCTAAGTGTTAAAAGACAATCCATAACTGCCTTCAGAGAACCCTGAAAATATGAATCTCAATGCACAAAGAGAGACTGAGATAATTAAACTAGCTATAGTTGGTAGTGCAGAACTTGTATAGATAGAATAGTATATCTACAAAACTTTTAACATTTAGGGTACGTTTGGTAGCTCATAATGGAATGGAATGTAATTAAATGTATTTTTAGTATAAACATTAAATGAAAAATATATTTGATTACATTACATTATATTTCATTACAGTCTATCAAACGTAGACTTAATAGAACCACACTTGAAACCTTATATTTCGCAATCAAATATTCATATGCACATAATAATTTCATGAAGAAGAATAATTCGTGTAAGTATTGAGTACCTTCTCTAGGTCTGATATTTCAAATCGAGGGATTCCCAATTCATCCATAATAGCTAGAAACTTTTTAACATTTTCAAAGCAATCAGAGCCACCGCCCTAAAATAGAAAATATACTATAAAATCAAGAAAACCAAACACCAAATCATCAACTAATATCATAGCTCAAAAAAAGACAGTCAAAAGCAACCTCATTCGCAGAACCAGGTCTAATCTTGTTTAGAATTTGAAGTAGAAAAGTTCCATCAATCAAGCAGGCTCTAAATTCCTCAGATGAAGCTTTTAATGGCAAATTCACATTAGGGAGAATACTATTTATCCACTCTATCAAAACTGTTTGCTGCTTCGCTGTAAATGAACAAATAAAAAAAGAAACAAGAAACTTAATTAGTTCCATGATTAAACAAGTCCCAAACAAGCTATAAAGATAATCAAATTTTCTTACCCTCAATATCATCATTTAGACTTATAGTTGGTTCGAAAATATCTGAACTACCAGAAAATCTTCCACTGTTGATTCTTCCACATTGTTTTATGAGTTGATCCGACATCGAATTCATAATTGAAATTTGGAAGGTGCATTTAGCTTCAAATCTAATATGAAAACACTGTCAATATGCAATTCCCCAAGATTGTCATAAGCAGTCCTGAAATGTGATAAAATATGAACATTACAAGACTAATTGATTCAAAATTGTCAAAGAAACTGGCCTGCATTGATTAATTAAATTCTTGACTCCTAATGAACAATGTGTGAATAATTAATTAAGAACAAAAATTGCACAACCTGGGTTGCAGAAGGCATAAATTATGGTAAACGACCGTGCTTGAACATTACACTTTCACCATGAGAATTAACTCAGAACAAATTGAACAGTTGGATTAAGCTTTAGAGCCCTTGAAAAGAGAAAAGGAAAAAATAAATTAAATAAAAAAAAAAAAGAGGAAAAGAAAACAATGTAAATTGGAAATTTCTTTCAAGAAGCACAAATTTATGAATTCAGAAAATAATTGTCACATTAATGGATAAATTTTAGCCTTTAAACTGAAAATTGAGAACAATTATAGAGAAGGGCAAGTTTTAAATGATCAATTAGCAATTAGAATTAATATAAAATCTCCAAGAAAGATTAAATTGATTGATAAAAACAGAAATGATCATCTAAAATTCCTACTAATATGGCTCAAGAAGGAGAAAATAATAAAACCCATTAACATGCAAATAAAAATTTCTATATAAAATTAACAATTGGAAGTAAATTTCTTCATCTATATTCAAACACTAACATAAACAAAAATGTATATATATATATATATATATATATAATAAAAAAAAATGATCAAAATGTTTATAGCTACAAAGAAACAGAGCAATGTATGATCCTTTTTAGTTATTATTTCTCATTAGATAGATAAATTTTAGCTTTAAAATAGAAAATGAGAATAATAACAAAGAATGGCAAGTTTATGATCAATTAGCAATTATAATTAATCTAAAAATTCCTAGAAAATTGATTGATAAAAACAAATTGATCATCTAAAATTCCTACTAATATGGCTGAAGAAGGGCAAAAAAAAAAAAGAAAAAGAAAACAACCTCATTGAAGAACTTATATAAAGAATATGAACATGAAAATTAGAATTTCTAATTATCAAATAAAAAGAAAGAATATAATCAAGAAATGATGACAATGTAGGTACAAAGAAATAGAGAAATACATGATCAAGAAAATCAAAATTCAAAAAATGTTACAACCATAAAGACATTAAATTACAAGAAACATAAACCCAAAAAGTCAAAATGTGAAAACAAGAATAAGAAGAAGAAGATAACCAACCTGAAGCAACAGATATAGAGAGAGAGAAACATGAAGGTATGCACATTCTTGTTGATTAAGGTAAAGAATGAAGGTAAACAAATACAAATTTTATTATTATGGTCACAGAGAGAAGGAAAAAAAATGTTTACATTAGACTTTTAGATTTTTTTATTTTTATTTTTATTTTTTTAATTTTTTTAGAATCCATTTTAGTTATGATTTGTTTGGTATTCCGTGTGCCATTGGTGTTCTGAGAGAGTTGGAAATAGAATTAAAGAGATAGTACGTGAAAGTAGGAGTGTAACTTTCAAATGAATTGGGTTTTTGCCACGTGTGCAGAACCCGATAGTTCCGGTCCGTCTTCTGTGCTACCTTTGGTGTTCAATGAAATGTGGAAAGTGGTCTTTAGTTAGCTTCTCTTGTTTAAATTAACCGTTCTTGTAAGTATTTGTATGTATGCATATAGCTCGAACACCATAACACAACCTCAATACATGCAACCTCTTGAGATGGTTGGCACAGTGGTAAGAAATATATTCATCCACCTATTTTATTCATATTTCATCATTTCATAAGGCAATTGGTAATTTATAATATCTAATTAATGACTCCACTGTTTGTGATAGACTCTATGAACTGGGATCAAGAATTATTGATCACTCCTGATATTATAGAAAGGGGTTTTATCTCTTCACAATATTCAAGTGATTTTTACGTCCGAAGAAAATATTTTAAATCAAGATATCAATACTTAACGTGTAATCCAAGCTGAAAGGGACAGTGATTAACACACTCTTTTTCTCCGAATATAAAAAAAACTTAATGCATGCAATCAAAAGAAATATGTTATTACTTGATATTTGTAGGGTATTCTAAATGATATATGCTTTTGAAAAAAAAAATCCTAAATGATATATAATTTGATTTTGTACGGCTATGCCTTTTTTCTATATATAAAAACAAATCATATGTTTTTTTTAAAAAAATGAAAACTTGGATTTATTATATTGAATCTTGAATCAAAACTTCATAAATGAAATGGGGAGGAACAACACTCCATACCCCAAGACCATACTACAACCCAACAACTCGAGCAAGTAAATGAGCTGCTTGGTTAGCTGATCTCCTAGCAAAATTAAATTTGCTATTCACAATACAATTAGATAGACTAATACAGTGCTGGACCAATAAACCAAAAAGAGAATTGTTTAAACTTGGTTTTGTAATAGCTTGTTGAAGCACCAAACAATCCGTTTCAATAATCACATTGCTCACATTCATGGACATGAGCCAACTAAGAGCCTCTCTATAAGACAACCCTTCTGCAATACCAGGATTTTAGAGCGATTTTAGGCTTCCATTTTTGGCAACCACGAACCTACCTTGATCATCCCTAAGTATGCAATCAAAACTCATTCGTTGTAAATGAGGAAACACAACCGCATCAAAGTTGCACTTCAAAAAATCAGGTGGTGGTTTATTCCACACACACTCACCGTTACCAGCAGCAACCGTAGACAAGTTAGAAGGACTAGATTGAGCAGCCTTCTGTGTAATACCCTAGGTATTCCCCTAATTAAAACATGAATTATAAGTCTTAGATAGCATGATTTAATTACCTAATTTTATAAGTATAGCTTGAACCCTAGTGTATTTTACTATGGGAATTTTTCTTTTTGTTATATGAAATTATTAATATAGGTTAAATGTATAAATATATGAGTATTATATTATTTGTTGAAGAATAAATAATGATCAATTAATTAATAAGAATGTGGAAAAAAAATGAGGAAATTAGATAAGAAACTAATAAAGAAAGTGACCACTCTCCAAATTATATCCCTAATGAATGTTGAAGTATCTATACTCGATTTTAGAGTATTTCTTCTCATTATTATTATGTACCACATATATATTAATTTTTTTAATAAATTTTAAATTTCCTATTAAATTTCCGCCACACAAAGTTATTAAAGAATATATATATATATATATATATATATATCATCTATGCTTCATAATATCTCATTCTTTCCCTCATCATCTTTTTTTTTTTTTAAACCAAAGCTCAAATTTTCACATCTTCTTCAGTAGATTTGGCTAAGCTTCACCAAATAAAAATAAAAAAATCTAAAAGTCCATTGTTTAATTTCTCGAAAGCTTCTCCTTTTCTTTCCTTTAAATTGGTTTAGCCAAAATGGATTTTTGGTGAGGGAACTTTGCTGGATTTAAATGAAAATAAAGTAGACTTAAGCAAGGTTGAATTTGATGATTATTTAATTAGAAATTTAATAATAAGCTGAATAAAAATTTGGATTTCACACATACCTTTACTCGGTCAATAAAGGGGGAAAATGAGTTTTAAATTTTTAATTTGAATTAAATAGGTATATGGACTTGACTTGATGTATATGTGATAAATTTTAGATTGAATTGAAGAATTGTTAAAGTTAAAATAATATTTTCCCTTATTTCTTTTTCAGTTGAGTTAGGGTTTGGGAAAGAAATTAAATTCCCAACTCTAATTTTATTGGGACTAGTTTAATTGTGTATAAAATTGATGAGTTTTGGGTTAAATTGTAAAATTGTCAAAAAGAGGAATTGGAATTTCATTTCTCCTATTTGGCCATGGATAATAATTAAAAGAGAAAGGACTAGCTTAAATACTATACTTATGCATATGGACTAGTATTTTAATATCTGTAATGG
>CATKHJ010221095.1:0-11844 GCA_949750685.1 Vernicia montana | reverse complement strand
CAGCAGGTACAAATTTCACATTGAAAATATTTTTGACAGCACCATTGTGGACTTTCAGGCGAACTTTTCCAATGCCTTCAATCTTCAGCTTCAATTTGTTTCCCACATTGATGTAGTCAAATTCTCCATCAGTATGTAAAGTATCAAACATAGCTCGATCTCTGCAAATGTGCACATCAGAAGCATAATCCATCACCCAGTTAGAATTGCTCTCACCAGAGTAATTACCAACTTCTTCACCTTGTACTAGGTGAAATTCATCATTAGACTCATCACTAGTTTTGACCACATTAGAGGAATCTTCATCATCAATATTCAGCTTACCCTTCATTTTCTCCTGCAGTTTCTTAAGACTTTTCAAGTCTTCTTTAAGCTTTGGGCAGCAATGTTGTATGTGACCAGTCTTTTCACAATAATATCACTCCATATTACTATAATCTCTCGGCCGAGATTTTGATCTATTTCTGTGATCACCTCTCCTTTTATTTTGATTCCTCCCTCTCTCATTCCTCTCAACTAGTGTTATGCCCTCACTTTCAGTTGAAGTGCTCTCACCCCTCATCATCCTCTCATTTTCTCTTAACACCGTTGTAACCTCAATCAATTTCAGTGTGATTTTTTCAACACACACTGTTTGCACCAACGGTTTGTAAGATTTGGGCAATGACGCAAGCAAGAGTAACGCCTGCTCTTCATCTTCAACTTTTTTACCAGCATTCAGTAGCCGGCACACTAGCTGATTAAATTTATTGATGTGGTCATGGAGGTTTCCTCCTTCCTCCATCTTAAGCGAATACATCTCCATTTTCATGAACAACCGGTTAGTCAGTGATTTTGAAGCATAGATCTCTTCCAATTTGTCCCACAACTTCTTTGGTGATGTCTCCTTAATCACTTCAAATTTTGCTTGTGAGACAAGTGCTAACCGGATGGTGCTCACTGCCTTCCTTTGAAAAATCTTCCATTCGCTCTTAGTTATACTCGTTGGCTTTTCTTCATTCAAAACCGAATCAAGACCTTGTTGCACCAAAAGATTCTGAATAGTACTATGCCATAGAGTAAAATTACCATTTCCATCAAACAAAAGAGCTGAATATTTAAATGCACTATCCATGGTATTTAGAAACGCCTTTGTTGAAACACACCTTTCACCAAGGTAACACTAAATAATCCAAATTTGAGAAAACTAATCTCAAAAATGGAATCAACACTTCAAATTTTGGTGGATTGGACATCTTCAAAAATTTTGCTGCGGGACTCGGTGAATAGTATCCGATACTATTCACAGGACGCCAAATTTTTTTTAATGTCTCAAAAAATTTCTCTCTACCCCAAAATAAGAACCAAGAGCTCTGATACCATTTGTTTGGAAATTTTATGGGATATTTCACACGCACAGCGAAAACAGAAATTAATAAATAACCCACAGCAAAAACAATAAGAATTTTACGTGGTTCGGTTTCTCAATAAACCTACATCCACGATCCACAAGGGATAATTCACTATAACTCTTATAGTTACATGGTATAATTTTTGGACGGACAAAATTGTAAACCCTCTCTTACACAACACCCAATAACCCAGTACACCATTTCTCACAGTGAACAAAAATTAAAGATTTTACGTGATTCGGTTTCTCAATAAACCTACATTCACGATCCACAAGGAATAATTCACTATAACTCTTATAGTTACACGGTACAATTTTTGGACGGATCAAATTGTAAACCCTCTCTTACACAACACCCAGTAACCCAGTACACCCTTTCTCAGAGTAAATAAAAATTAAAGAAATGTAGGATAATTTTTGGATGGATAAAAATTATCAAAACCCTTGCACTAAAAAAAAGTCTTACCTCTTTTCACTCACTCACATATACAATTCTCTCAATTGTGATTGTTCGTATACTTCTTGCTGCATGAGTTTGCCTATTTATAGGCAAACTCATGCACCTACCAAGAGTAATGGAATTTGCTTGTTCAATAATCAAAAGTTGGCACCGAAAAATTGATCCCTTTTTTTTTTTCAACACCTACCCTTTTTTTTTTCCTTTAGTTTGGTGTTTGGTGGGCCCTCCATGTTGGAGGGACCCACTCAACATATGGAACGTTTTGGCAGCTCCAACACTTGAATTACTGTTGCCTTAAGTTCACATCACCAGGGTGCATTTATTTTCTTATGAAATAGTTCTTGATAAAATATCTCCATCTGTACTGAATTTTTTTATTTTATTTTAATTGAAATGCAATGTGTTACAGGTGCTCTAATCTTTATAGGCAACAATTTACAACTTGAATATTCAATTCATGCAAGGTCTAAGATCAGAGTGCTTTCACTAATTTCAGATTTTTGGAAGATATAATGACATTTTCTACCTTTTTTCTCACCTGCATTATTATTATTATTATTATGAATTATGATCCCGATTTTGGTAGCAGCCTGAAACATGGAATATCAGAATTTTGTTTCAGGCAATCTTACTGTTGCAGGAAATCTATCTTCACAGCATCCATTTTCACTATCAAAAATCAATTTTTTTTTTAATTTTTATTGATCTTTTCAAAGTTTTTACCTTTCAAATATTGGCATGTTGGGATTTATTTTCTTAGTTCTTTTTCATCAGTGAAAAATGGACTTGAGATTTCTCATTTCCTGTTTATATTTATATGATAACAAAGATGAGGTAATTCTGCACCTTTTTTCTTGAGTAAAAGCTGAAGGCCAGAAATGAGCGAATGCACCAGAATATCCCAACTAGGTTGGCACATCCAAGCAGAGGTAATTCTGCCCCTATTAGGTAAATTAATTGCCTAATTTACCTTTCAAATGTTGACTTATTAGGCCAGCATTTTATTAAACAATGAAAAAAAAATAATGGTGTTAATGTTGCTCCTATCCTAGAAATTCTTATCCTGAGTATAATTATAATGACAAAACTTAAATAAAGTCAGACAAAAAAAAAAAAAAAACATATCATCACCTGCTTCTTCACGATATGCTTCACTCCCTCTTGCAAGTTAATTAATCATCTGCCCGCTTTATTATGTCTTTAATTCCAACTTTTCAATCTCTTGTAGAACTCAAAGTTTCACGAGTAATCATGAAATCATTTGAGCATTATCTCAAATTGACGATTTCAGCTTCAGAATCTGCTCTTTCTCGTCTGAAAGTTCTTGAAATTCAAGGAATTAATTAGTTTTGAGATTTGCAATTTATCATCTATCAGAATGACAATCCAAGGCAGGAAGTCTAAGCAAGACTGAATTCAAATATTGGGAACTGAAGATGATTAAGATTGCAAAATGATACCAATCATACATCTTTATGATTGTCTTGAACTTTTTTCTAAAATCTTGACAATTATTCTATGAAGAAATCTGTATTTGGGGTAAATAGCCATTTGAAACTAAAATTTTGTACTATATTTCAAATTGGTATCAAATTTTGAAATTTTTTTTTGATACCAAAACTTTGCATTATGTTTCAATTAGTACCAAATCTTTAATTTTTTTCTTTTTGGTACCAAAATTTCACATTTTATTTTAGGAAATAGTACCCATTAGAAATCCGGTTGCTGATGTGGACGCCGGAATGCCATCCTGATATAATTAGGCAGTGACATGGATGCTTAGTGTTAAGTTGATGTAGTGCTCCGGCATCCATGTCAATAAAATTTGACCGGATTCTTAATAAGTATCATTATCTGGAAGTAAAATTGAAGTTTTGGTACTAAAAAGAAAAAAATTAAAGGTTTAGTACTAATTTGAAATATAGTGTAAAGTTTTGGTATTAAAATAACTATTTACCCCTGTATTTGCAATTCAGAATATGATTTGCTGGAAGCTAGACCAAGAATTGTTCTCTTCTAGTGAAAACCACATTATCAGGGTCTGTTTTTTGTTGCTTCTGTTTGCTATGTATCTTTATTTTATTTTATTTTGAAAATGTCCAATTATGAAGAAACCAACCAAAACAATTGACAATTCATTTTCTAATAACAGACAAGATAGTGAAGTGAATTTGGTGTTACTAGGTACTAGGTGGCTCACATTTTTCAAGGTAAACTTGTTTTGTCCAAGAGACAAATAACCCACATTATTATTAACAATACCCAACAATGTGGAATTTCTCTTGTTTTATCTTGTCGATTGTGTCATTGTCATTAGGAAATCATTTCACATTTGTTTGTCTGAGTGTAGTTTTTCAACTCAGCTATGGTCTGCCTTAGCTAGCCTTTTTGGGGCATGAATTAATATAGTTTCTCCTTTGGAGTTGTTTTCCTTGGCAGTTAGTGCTTCTATGAGTAAGCAAGTCAAAGCTCTTTGGTTATGTGGTGTTTAATCTTATTTTTGGCTGATTTGGCAGATCAAAAACAAAGCCACCTTTGATAACGTTGTACCATCTTTATTTCAATCATTACGTTTTCTGTGGCATGTATTGAAAGAATATTCTTTGTTTAAAGTGGGCACAATGAAAAACATTCAACATGATATCTTGCTTTTCCATTAGCTTGGCATCCCTGGGATTGCTAGAAAGGCTCCTAAAATTATTTCCATTGTTTGGCATGCTCCTTTTGCTAGGTGGATTAAGGTTAATACTGATGGGGTAGCATTGGGAGCTCCGGGTAGGATGGGAGTAGGTGGGGTTTATCGCATTAGTCGTGAGTTTGTGAAGGGTTGTTTTGCTATGCCCATTCAGGTAGGCTATGCTTTTGAAGCTGAATTGATTGCTGCAATGACTGCTATTTATAATACTTGGTTAAATGGCTGGCATAATCTTTGGTTGGAATGTGACTCCACTTATGTGGTTTCATTGGTTAGGTCTAAAAGCATGGAAGTCCCCTGGATTTATCGCTTAGCTTGGTCGAAATGTCTTCATTATATTTCTCAGATGAATTTTCAGGTATCTCATATTTATAGAGAAGGCAATTATGTGGCTGATTGTTTATCAGTTAAAGCTCTTCAGCTTCCTTCCCCTTCTTGGTGGTCGAGTGCTCCATCTTTTTGTTAAGATTTGGTTTTTTATGATTATGTTTGAAAAGAGAATTTTTGTTTTATCTATTAGTTCTAGTTTTCTTTTTGCCCTTTTGGGTTGTAATCTTTCTTTCTTTGTATTCTTTTCTTTTAATTAATAATATTTTTAGCCTTGAGGTAAAGTGATGAAGGGTGCTAGGGAGTGTCAGTCTAGCTGAGATTTACTGGTGCAACCTTTGATTTCCTCTTGGCATATTTCATTAAAAAAAAAAAAAATTTGTCATATTTTAACATTATTTTAAATACCGTACAATTAGATTTTTTCAAATTTATCATGTCACTTTATTATTGTATAATTATATGTGGTATTTAAAATTGTTGGCTCCTAAAATTTTTTTTTGGTATGGTATATTAATTGTATGCAAAGTTGGTTTAGTGTTAGTGTGAAGAGGTTTCATAGTCAAACAACTTTTTCAACTTTAAAAAAGATTAAAGTCCAAGAAAATAAAAATTAGAGATGTAATAAATTTATACCATACCACATTGAAATTTGTGTGTTATTTTTTCTTTTTCTTCTTCTTATTATGTTATGACTTCAATTTCAATAGAAATTTTTGAATTAACGCTGATTATAGTGTAGATATGATAGCAAAAACATACATATGATAGCAAAATTTGTTATTAATTTGTAAACGGCTCGGGAGAAAAAAATTCGATTGAAAATATCGATTAGAGATCATTAAAATTTATTTTTTAAAAATTATAAGAATTTAAAAATAGTTGAATAGTACTCTCAAATTGTTTTTTCCAATAAAATTTAAAATGGTAACTTCTTGAAAAAATAATTTTAATCTCAATATCATAGAAACCAAGAACATATAATCTTTTTTTTTTTTTTTGGGAAGATAAAAAGAACATCTAATCTTGAAATTCCCCATGGACATGGAATGATTTTGAAAGTCTAGGTGACTCACCACCAGGTATCAGCGGCAGGAAAAAGATCTGCACCTCTAATATCACAGTTTCACTTATTAGCAAGAAAAATTTACTTACAATTTTGGATTTTTGCCAAAATAAAGAATACCAAAATAAGATGGAGAATCCAATCAATTTACCTGGTAATACAATGGAAATGTTTCATAGCAAAATGTAAAAATGGAGGTTAAAAAGTCTCAAATTCACTTAGAAAAACCCAAAACCAAATACATAAAAACATGAAATGGAAAGAAGTTACAATGCTCATTTCTTTTGTACACAACAGTACAAATAGACAAATTCTTGCGCAAAATGAAATTTCCTAAGCAAGCCACATTTACAGAAATCATCCTTAGTTGCTTCCTTACACATTTAAATTAATTCCAAAACAAATAACTATGCACATCTTTTGTTTAGGAACCTTCACATATACATACATACATATACACAGGTTAAGACATCACAAAGATTTTCACTATGATAATTCTTCGAAGCCTCTCAACCCTAATAATCTCCATTACACAGTACTGTTATTATTACAAATTATGCTCACTTAGCTTGGCTCTGTTTCTTCAGGGAAGCTCCTTTCAATGTGACCTCCATTTAAACTAAATGCCTGCATACATATATAATACTAATAATCAATCACGGAAGTTCATGGATTTGACACAAAATTATATAGTAACCCATAAAACTTAAAATGTCTAACAGTCTAAACAAGATAAGCAAGATAAGGAATACAAATACAAGAAAGAGTCTCAAGATAATCAAGAAACATAATTTTTGTTGAAAGACAGCTTCAAGGCAATTAAAATCACAATAATGCACACAACTTCAGAAACATCCATGTAAAACAAAGAGATTAAAAGTTGAGCACTAAGTGAGCTAACCTTTTCAGATGTATAATTCGACTGACAAGCTCCATAGTACAATCCCCAACTTCTCAAGGGATTTTAGATGTATCAGGCTTCTAGACAGAGCTTATAGGACTCTTTGAGGAAAATATTCTATATATTCAATATCATCTGAAAATCATAGATTCATAATTATAGCTATGTAAGGATTTGATTTAATGTTAAAATGTTAAACTTGTTTTTTTTTTTTAAATAAGAGTGTGTTGAAGGAAATGAAAAATCTGAGAAGCGTAGTATACCGGCAAATATAAATTGTAGCTACTAGCAGAAAGGTCTATTTGAAACAATCTTTCTCCAAATATCTTATTTTGCGTTTGTAATTTGTGCTCCGGTCTGTCATTGCTGCATAAGGAGTTGAAATTCTAAGCCCTTGAAAAAGAAACAAAGGAAGAATGAATATAAGGGTGGAAAGAGAGAGAGAGAGAAGCACAAACCTGTCAGCCTTGAGAATCACTTGCATTGGGTAAATAGCCTTTTTAGTATCAAACTTTTACATTATATTTCAAATTGATACCAAATCTTTAATTTTTTTCTTTTTGGTACCAAAACTTTAATTTTTCTTTCAAAAAATGGTACCCATTGAAAATTCGGTTGTTGACGTAGACGCCGAAATATCATCTTGATGTGATTAGGCAATGACGTTGATGCTTAGCGTCAAGCTGATGTAGCGCTCTGACGTTCATATCAATAAAATTTGAATGTATTCTCAATGGGTACCATCATTTTTGAAGTTTTGGTACCAAAACGAAAAAAATTAAAGATTTAGTATCAATTTGAAATATAGTGTGAAGTTTTGGTACTAAAAGAGCTATTTATCCCACTTGCATTAGCACACCACTTCCATTCTTGACAGAAAGACAATTCCTTTGCATGAGTTGGAATGGAAGATTCGATTCATTGAGAAACTAAAAGTCTCATGAATTTTATTATGAACAAAAACCACAAACAATCACATTAAACTCATGCCAAAACATAAGAAGCTGTTGAAAAACAGAAAAAAAATATATATATAACTCAAATATTTGGATTATTATTTAGTGTCAAAATTCACCTAGTAACCAAAATTGACTTTGAAGTGTGTCAGAAGACATGGAGCATCGATCAAATTCCTGAATAGAAAAAACACACAAGGAAGCATAATATTTAACAAACTGCCAAAACCTTCAATGTCCTCTGCATCAACAATAATTCCTAGACTTTTTACAATTCAGGAAAGCTTACAACTGTAGGCATACTTCGGAAAAGATCAACCATCACATTCAGGAGGTGTCAGTTCAGCCTACTTTGTTGTGAAACTATATCAAGCACACTTGAAGAAACAGAAATTGAGAATCCAAATTGCCTGAAAAGGGATAACAGGTGGAATTGGGATGAGAAAACCAACCAGGTAAAGTAAAATGAGGATAGAAAAAAAATCATTGTACAAGACTATACTTGCAATTTTCAAGGAAGTAGTTGGCATGAGATGAGTTAAATAAGTAAGTCTACTGCAACCCATCTCCATTGAGACCCTAAAGGCCGGGCCATTGCGAGTCACTGTAATCAGTCTCAAGGGATTTTAGATGTATCAGCCTTCTAGACAGAGCTTATAGCTTTGAGGGAAATATTCTGAATTCTAAATCAGCTGAAAATCAAAATTATAGCTATGTAAGGATTGATTTAACATTGAACTTTTTTTTTTTTTGTTAATTTCATCATAAATGTTGAAAGAAATGAAAAAGCTGAGGAGATGATATGCCAGAAAATTTGTGGCTAGAAGCAGAAAGGTTGATGGGAATAATTTTTCTCCTAACATCTTATTTGCATCTGTCACTGTTTCATATGGAATTGAAATCGTAACCCCTTGAAATAGAAACAAAGAGAGAAAAAATAGAAGGATGGAGAGAGAGAAAGAGAGAGACAAGTACAAACCTGTCAGACATGAGAATCCCTTGCATTAGTACACCACTTTCATTGTTGACAGTTCCTTTGCATATGTTGAGGCATAATTTGGAATGAAAGAATCAATATATTGGGAAAATAAAAGTCTAGTCAATTTTATTATGAAACAAAAACCACAGACGATTTCATCAAACTCATGCCAAAACACAGAGAAGCTATTGAGAAAAAAAAATGTATAACTTAAATACTTGGGTTATTATTAAGTATCAAAATTCACCTAGAAAACCAAGATGAAAACTATTGCCAGTGACTTGCCTAGTTGCATTTCAATTTGTTAATGGCCTGTAACTCCAGTCAAAATAACTGTATATACACTGTTTAATGACCTCTTATTTCCTGTGCCATATGTGATTGCAGCAGGCCACATTCAGCTACGTACTGTACATGTAGCAGAGTAACTGGTTACAACATCATTAAATTATATATGCTGCACTATGTAAACTAAATGTTCACATATTGCGAAAGATCACATATTGGGCTTTACAATCCTGCAGCCAAAATAGTTGAGAGAACTCAGTAGACAACCATCATGCATTCATTGATCTTTATTAACTAGATTTGCTAGAAGTCACAATCATATTGAGGTAATTTTGTATGATTATATATACCTGTTTAAATAAAATCCACAGGGAAGATGAAAGATAACAAAAAATATCTTATAATGCAGTTTGATTAAGAAGAAACTCAACAGTCAAAATCGATTCTCCACTAGTATTTCACTCCAAAGCCAGCAAATACCATAGAATCTGAAATACAAAAACATAAATATTTTTAACACAATTCAAGATTCTATGAAATCAGCAGTAAAGAAAAGAAGAAAACAGTAAATTTTGAAATTGAAGAGAAGAATCACCAACCTACAAAGGCACCTGAAGATTATTCCTCATCTACTGAATACCTGCCCTCCTGTTGAATTCTTTTGCATCCAACTTGAATATTTTGGATGTGAGCAATGATAAGCCAATCCTCACCCTTTTTATTTCTACATCTTTCCTCCAACTGTGGACAAATATCAATTTTCAATTGTCGTAAAGTGGTGAGGTAACTCATCTCTTGACGCAGAGACTTTAATCTTGGGCAACCCTTAATCTCTATTTCTTGAAGAGAAGTGAGATTCTGCAGTCCATCTACTGGTAGAGATTCAAGATCCTCAATATACATAATATTCAGCTTCTTCAATTTAGAGAGAGGAGGAACAGTCGAGGACGAAGAAGAATAATAGCTTGATGGGGTCAATATTTGCTCCACAAATTTAGCGCTTACATTCGACAAATATAGATATTCATTGAGAGATGAAAACTGAGGCAGCCAAGTCAGCTCAGGGCAATCCCTACAATCGAACGTAGAAAGACATGGAAATTGGAGTAGCTGCTCTGGTACAGTTGAATCATCACTATCATCATCATCATAATCATCTTCCCTCTTCTTCTTCTTCTTCAGCCATCCCATCAACTTTGGACATTCCCAGAGTTGCAGATACTTTAGTGATGGAAAGAATGTTGTTGTTCCCTCCATTTCTATGTACTCTAAATCAGGTAATCCAAAAATCTCTAACACTTGAAGAGAAGGGATTTCATTTAAAGGTGGGAGATACTCACATCTACAGCAATAATAAATTCTAATAAAGACTAGATTTGTGAGGAAAGAAAACCAGGTGGTTGGGAACCTCATGCCTCCGTACATTTTCACATTTAAATTTTTAAGATTTGGATGTAGTTGGAGCCTTCGCAATAACATTTCATCACCAAAATGTAAAGTCAGTGATTGAAGATGTTGCATCTCTTTCAAATTACACAACTCATCAGATTCTGATTTCGCCCGAATTTGTAGACTTCCTCTCAAATTGTTTAACCTATTCAATTCATTCAATCCACCAACATTCTTATTATTATGCTTATTGCCCAATACAAAACTAGACAAGGTTTGAAGGGAAGTCAATTGCCCAATCCCACGGGGCATATAGGTTAACTCATAACAATCCTTATTATACAGATGCCTAAGATTAATCAGCTTTCTAATATCTTTAGGCAATTCCTTGAGATCCCTACATCCAATCACATTCAACACTTGCAAATTGTGCAGCTCACATATAGAATTCGGAAGTGCCACAATTGATGTATAAGAAACATCAATATACCTTAATTGTTTTAGCCTTTTTATGCAAGGAAACAGTTTTTCAATAGTTAAACCATGTACATCACATACATACAAACGACTAAAATTTGAAAAAATAACTTTATCAATTGGAGAGGGGTCCTCACCATAATAACTTCTAGTTGGCAAAAGAATTGTCCGTGGTTTTTTGGCACTACAAAAGCTATTCAAAATTTTTTGTGGCAGCAAATTTAATTTTACCCCAAATGCTACATGGTAGGTATTTTCATCAATAATGTCTTTTCCATCTAAATTTATTAATTTGATCCCTGCCCCAGCCACTAAAGTTGCAAGGTCATGCATCAAATCATGCATTTTGCAACTCTCTACATTGCCAAGTTCATCCCTTTTCACTTCTTGGAAAAAGGACCTCCAACACAAAACTATAAAATACTCCAATGCAACATCTTCAACACACTGACTTTTATTTGATGGCTCAACAAACCCTTGTGCAATCCAAAGATGAATTAATGTTTTCACATCAATTTCATAATCTTTTGGAAATAATGCACAATATGCAAAACAATGCTTCAAATGCGATGAAAGATGATCATAGCTCAATTTCAGTGTATTTAAAATGACATTTTCATTTTGAGCTATTTTTAAAAGATCATTTTCCAAAAAAGGCAACCATTCTGTTTCTGGGTTTTTAAAGTATAAAAGACTTGCAATTGTCTTTATCGCAAGGGGAACTCCAACACATTTCTTTATAATTTCTTCTCCAATTTTTTTCACATTATGATTCTTTGGTTCTTGTCCCTTAAACACTATTTTCTTAAACAAAGACCAGGACTCACTTGAAGATAGGCTCCCTAGAGAATAACGTGGCACTGTGCCAGTTATTGCTGCAACTTTTTCAGAGCGAGTGGTTACTATGATTCTACTT
>CATKHJ010221035.1:0-11756 GCA_949750685.1 Vernicia montana | reverse complement strand
AAGTACGAATTCACAGTACATACAACTATTATAGCAGATTATTGGTGTTTCTAAATCATCATCATCTTTTCTTGTTTCATTTTCAAGTTCATTCTTAATCTTTTGTAGAGATTTTTTCCACTTAGTCCACACAACTAAAATTTGCCAAACAAAATAGGTCTAATATATAGTTGTCTTTATTCATTGCCAAAAAAGTATCAATTAGGTTACCTTTTAATATTTAAAGAGTGAAAAATTTAAATTTAAATTTTATTTATGATAATTTTTTAATTTTTTAATTTAATGAGAGGTATTAAAAATATAATATTATCTTATCTTGTATAATTTATAATACAATTCACTTGACCTTACTATGAAAAAAAAAAAAAAAAAACCATGTAAATAGGTTTTGAAATTATAATTTCCCTAAGAATGGTGCTATTAAGCACAAACCCTTAGTCATTGGATTGGTGGGAGTCTACTGTGGCCCTATGATAGATTTCACCAATCTAATGATTCACAATTTTTGAATATAGAGATGACAATTTAATCCCATTTTAATGAGAGTTCGTGCTATTTTAGTATTTTTAACCCGATAAGGAACTTTTGTCTCATCAATTATATTAAGGCAAAAATGAATTTAGATTTCTCTGTCTTATTTTTGTGCCAAATTTGTTCCAATTTTAAAACTATGTATTTTTAATTATTATTTTGAATTATATATATATATATACATAAAAAGATTTTTTCTTAAAATGTATAATATCTATTTCATAATGGTAATAATTTTTCGCAAATTTGAATATATATGCATCCAAAATTTCATATTATATATATATATATATATACACAAACGATATTTACTTTCATTTTGACTTACGCTGGATCTTATTTGATCTAGGCTCGTTGCAAAATCAAGCCCAAATCTTGAGACATGCAGAAATCTCAATCCGGACTGGACCCGTTCTGTAAAAATAAACACTTAGCGGCTCGTAGCCTTGGGCCTATTATTAAAGCTACGATGCACTTTGGGGAGACCGATAGATAGATGGGTCAAATCTTACTATCTCAGTAACACAACAAGGTCAGCAACTTCTAAGCCCAATCTGAGACATAGTGGCTATGCTATCAAACCAATTCCAACGAGTCTTTTGGGAAGCCAATTTGAGACAATAGTCACATTACTATTTTCTTTTTCCAAATTAGTAGGATTAATTTTGAGCAATTTATGTGGCTGTCGAGATTAAATTCCCCATTTGAAAAGCTTTTCTTAAAAAGGTTAAATCTTATCCATAATAGATGCATACATCAATCCAATAAGATAAAAATATATGAAACAAAAAATAATATCGATATCTTAAAAAATAGATAAAAAAGTTATATTAACTAAAATATCTTATCACTTATTGACAATTAGTGTAGGTAAGAGTTTTCCCTTAAAAACTAGCATGACTTTAATTTTTTATTATAATATGAAAATAAATTTATTATTATGATATGATGAAATCAATTTAACCAAGTAATAACTCTCATATAGATTATTATTAGTGCTAACTATAAGGTTTAGTTTGGTTGGTAAATTTACTCTTTTTATTAGAGTTTGATTTTTAGAATCAAACATTTCAAAAATAATTTCATAATGCACTTATCAAATATGAGGGGTATGCTGCTCTTAGAGTAACATGTATCCTTAACTAGAAAAGCCGAACCTACCAAAATTGCCATTTTTCATTTTGATCCAATGTTTCCAAAACGTCCCTACTCACTCCCTAAACAGAGTTCTCTACAACGCCAAAAACGTGCCTGTTACATAGTATTAGTTTAAATTTAAATAATACAAGAAAAGCACCTGCTTCGTCGCCTGCCAATTTCAGTCTTTTACGATTCTAAACAATCACTGATTCACTGTAAGAGAGCCACCTAACACTCACCCGCCGCTTATGGCGGCCACCTCACCACTCCAATTCCAATCCCAACTCAATAACCCTTCTAATAACACCACTGCCGCCGCCTTCGCGGCCAAAAGCTCCAAACTTTCATATTTTCTTCCGGTCAATCTTTCAAAACCCAAATGTTTAAGCAATTCTATTACTACTATTAGATGTGAGAATCATCCTCAAAATTTGAATGTTGGGTTTCTCTCCGGAACCGATCACATTTTCTCAATTCAAAGTTCTTCTCTTTCTCTTTCCTCTTCTGTTTCAATGGCTGCTACTTCCGACTCCAAATCAGCTTCCAAAAATGTGAAAAGGGTCTGCCTTTTCTACTGCGACGAAACCAGAGCGTTGGCTGAACGTGTTGCCGCTGAGTCCGATGCCATCGAGCTCCGTTCCATTAATTGGAGGTGATCTTATCATTTTTCTCTCTTATATATTGAAAATTGAATGAGTGAAATGAGAAAAAGGCTTTCGATAAATTAGAGTTGAATTAATTGTAGGACATTTGAGGATGGATTTCCCAATTTATTTATACCAAATGCGCAAGCGATTCGTGGGCAGCATGTAGCTTTTCTGGCCTCATTTAGTTCTCCCAAAGTGATTTTTGAGCAGCTTTCGATAATCTATGCATTGCCCAAATTGTTCATCTCGTCTTTCACTCTTGTCCTTCCATTTTTCCCCACTGGGACTTCTGAGCGTATGGAGGATGAAGGAGATGTCGCCACTGCTTTTACTCTCGCTAGGATCCTGTCTAACATACCCAGTTCCAGGGGAGGCCCTACTAGCTTAGTGACTTTCGACATCCATGCTTTGCAGGTTTTTGCCTACTGTTTGTCTGTTGGTTTAACTTGTTCTATTGTGGGTTTTTTTTTTGAAAAATTTCTCAAAATCTCTGCTTTTGTTTGGTTATTTGTTATTGTATTTTAGGAGAGATTCTATTTCGGTGATAATATTTTACCCTGCTTTGAGAGTGGAATTCCTTTGCTTAAAAACCGGCTCCAGCAGCTCCCTGATTCTGATAATGTAAGGCTTTGTTATGGTAGGCAATGTTAGATACTCAAATTTTTTTATTCTTCCTCATTTATGTAGATTGGTGTTTTTCTGTTTTTGAGGTAACTGTTCATGAAATTATGGATATGGTGTAAGAATTAAGTTTCAATGTGAGTAAATAATAATCTCTTTCATGCACAGTGTGTCTGAAACCAAAACTTACCTGGTTTTTGGGGTTACCTGGTGATTGTATTTTGATTAGATTGATTACTATTTCTCATGTTGATAAACTATGCTTCTTTCTTCAAATTTCAGATAGCAATAGCTTTTCCTGATGATGGTGCATGGAAACGATTTCACAAGCAGCTGCAGCATTTCCCCATGGTATTGCAATAAGCTAATAACGACTGATACTGTACCTTGCTTGTAATTGCTTTTGTCATACATCTTGCATCAAGAAATGTGGTTGTGTTAATGTTTAATTATTGTCTTTTTTTCCTGTTTATCCTTGTTCATTCTTGTGTGTTACAGGGCTTATTTACTCCCTTTTAATGATTAATAAATCTACTTTTGGCAAACTGGTTACTTTCTGCCTAAAAGTCTATGGCGATCTGATTATCAAGTTGGATATCTGGAGTTCCCCTAGGAATAGCATGTAGGAATGTTGTAGGACTAGATATGTAAAACTGATAATCTACTTATCTTCTCCATGCATTTAGAACAAATGCAAATCTTTATAGAGGAGACAGTTCAAGTAGATCAAGTTGGAATATACATTTTGACAGCCTGGAATGCCCAACATATCAGGAAGTGATTTACTAAGAATACATAGATTTGGTTTTTTTTTTTACAAGGCTTTGATCTTAATCATCTAAGCTTCTTCTGAACCTTGTACCATCCAAGGAAGTATATTTCAGAAAAATATGCAAATTAAGAGCCATTAATTTAGTTTCTAGAGGTATATTGGACTAAGATATGCTTCCTGAGATGATGGTCATGAGTTCTTAATTTCTTATCCATACCAATGGATTGATATGATGGCATGTTCTGTCCATTTGTTAAGCTGAAAAAGGCTATCTCACAGAAGGGGCGTTTAACTGAAATTATATCTCAATGATGCTTGGTCAGGTTAACTGTTCTTATATTGGATGTCAAATGATACTACATTATCACTCTTATTTTCTTCTCTCATCTGTAAGGTTATTGTGGAGGTCAACACGCAGTGAATTCAATTTATTCATTTATTTAATGCATGCACAAATGTGTTGATTTAACTTAAGCTGTGCATCTAAATACTTTTTGTTCTACTGTACTATACCATCCATGTGTTAGTTCTTACATCTATTTGTCCATTTCATGTGTTCATGTATGCCATCATGCTTTTGGCTTGCATTGGGCTGCCTGCATAAATTTTCTACCCTGTTGACAAGCAGATTGTTTGTGCTAAAGTACGGGAAGGAAACAAAAGAATTGTGCGTATTAAGGAAGGGGACCCTCAAGGAAGACATGTTGTGATTGTTGATGATTTGGTTCAGTCAGGTGGCACTCTTATTGAATGCCAGGTACCAGATGTGTATATGATTTTCCTTTTCTACTGTATTGATGTTACAGGGTTTTATATTTTAGATTCTAATTATGCATCTCAAGAACTTACATGATTTGTAGTGGAGTACAAAATGTGACATAAAGATTATGTGGAAAATCGATTTACATGATCAAGGTTTAGGAAACCTTGGTTATGGTATTGGAACATGGAAGTTAACTTTCTCTTGTTGTACATGATCAATTGTTTGTTCTTGCACATTTTTAAGTTTATTTCTGCTGTTGTTGCCCCGAGATCAATAGAGAGTGGAATTTTAAATATATCTATATCTATATATATATAGATATACATATAACCTTATGCAGTTTGAATGGAGATGCTTACCCAATTTGTCCTCATGTTTTGTAGAAAGTATTGGCCAACCATGGAGCATCAAGAATAAGTGCCTATGTTACGCATGGGATTTTTCCTAATAGTTCGTGGGAACGCTTTGAATTTGACAATGGAGGTATTATATGCATCTAGTCAGTTACTATTTAATCTTTCGAGACATATCTTATTTTTCATCTCTATTGGCAAGTTTGTACATTGAAAATGAAGGTGTTATTGATTTGGGTTTACCTGGGCCTTTTCTTGGTTGGTAACAGAATAGGGTTCAAGTTGCAGATGGTCAAGTCTAGATTCAAATATTAACAAGAAAGTAAAATTTGCTTCGATGTTTGACTTGGTTAACTAGCTCCTTCCACACATTTCTCTGCCATCTTCTCACTCTCGATCAGATCAAAATTTAGCTGGGAAATTCTTGAAATATAGGATTACTTACTTTTGTGTTCATGACTCCCGCATGATGCCTATCTTCATCAAGGCTTAATTCTTGCAATGTCTTCCCTTAATTTTTCTTCATTTGTATCTCTTCTAACATTTTTTCCACAAATCTCTATAACCTGTAGTAAAGCATAGTTGTCTGATCAAATTAATATATATTGTCAGTTTGTATCACCTTGGGTAAGGACCAGGAGACCTTTGATGTTGACTGTTAATTGGGTTCAACTTCCTATGAAACTGGGAATAGTCTAATGGAAGATTGGGTCCACTTTTAGATGCTGGGGACATTGTTGAGTTATCTGCAAGAAGGAAAGCAAGGCTAATATGGTAGTTTTCTCTCTCAGTGTGGTGGCAGTAGCATGATGGTAGCACAAAGCAGATATGGTTTTTGTTTATACTCTTAGTTGGTTCTTTTATATAATACTTATTCAGAACTAACTCAACTCTATATTTCACCTTTTGCATTTAAAATTGAGTAGTAATGAGCCAGAGTCAGAAAGTGGGAAACTTGTGCAAGAATATGTGTAACATTTTCCTTTTCCATAATACAATCACATCTAACTTAAAGCCCTCTAAAGTGTTTCTAATTTCTTTACTTCTACAGGCCATCCAGGGAATGGACTGACCTACTTCTGGATCACAGATTCTTGTCCATTCACAGTGAAAGAGGTGATGAACAAACCACCATTTGAAGTTATTAGCCTTGCCAGTTCGATAGCAGCTGCACTTCAGATCTAAAGGCCTAATAATATGTGTATTCCATTCACTGGGAGTAGATGCCAGTCTTTTCAGCTTCAGTATACAACAGATAATAAAAGCAATTCGTATTTCCTCCGATATGGTTACCACTTACCACCGCTTCTACCTTGAGCTCCTTAACTCCTTTGTAAAGCCTCATGCCAAGTGACTCAGGTTCGAGCCAAATCACCTATTAGGGTTTGTTTGTTTAATATATTTGTAAATTGAATATGATTATTGGTGACATCTGAATATTTTTATTTGTAATTTGTCATGAAAATAGAGGGTAATTGGCTCAGTGTGAGCCAATTTGTGTTTAATTTTTCTGAAATTGATTATTAGTGTTTTCCTACTGTTAAAACTAAGGAAGAAGTTATTTCTCCCTGAATGCTTGTAGAGGCTTAGTCCTAAGCCTTTAAGCACTGGACCAAATGTTTCAACATGAACAGCTATAATCTCCTATATTTGAACTTGATAAGAAAAAAAATTTCTCGTGGTTTTTTGGACATCCACCTCCATTATGCCAAAGTATTCTTCAAAATTCGAATTTATGAAACTGTAATTGCATCAAGTAAAGGTCATGAGTATATGTGCATGCAGTGGAGACTATTCATGTAAATGTAATGTGGAGTTTTCACCAAACAAGATTTTCCAATTTGTATACAACAACAAACAACATTTCGTGATGACCCATAGGGAAGAAGAAAACAAAAGGACAATGAATTCAAGAATGAGGTTTAACTGCTAAGCTAATTTACAAAAATTGAGTGGGAAAAAAATCCATAATTATTTCCTCCCCTCTTCATCATCAACGCCGAGTATTTGGAAAAATGCAAAATTTACAACACTCAGCATACCAAAATCAGATGCAAATGGAAGCAAGCACCAGTTGGCCTCATTCACCTTACTTTGTGAGAGACCTTAATGTAATTTAAGAGCCTTTTAAGAGCCCTACCACTGTCAATAGCCTCTCTGGCTCTATCCAGGGCTGAAGAGATATCATCTGCACCATCGCATCCCAGCAAGTGATCAACCATTCCAGCATTTAAGACGATTCGATCATATGCTGGACCTTTTTGCCCATTAAGAGCTGTTAATCCCAACTCTATATTCTTGGAAACCTGACAGTGCAAAATGTATTAGGTGTCAAAACACTGGCGTATCAAAAAGAAAAAGGCTACAGGAGATTGAGAATGAGACTGAGGGGAGGGGATTTTTAATGAATCAGGTGGTGGGGCAGAAGACGTTTTTCATAAAAATCTTGGGGAAATTAAACAATGTGCTATTGGAAATGTAGCTACATGCTTCCACCATCAAGCACAAACTTGGAGCCAAGCAACAGATAAGAAAAATAAAATAATTACCAAGGACAGTGAAATTTACCGATCTATCAGTTCTTGGCGTATCAGTTGGTTCAAAACCATAGTCCTTGGCATGAACCTCAATATTGAAACTCTCACGCGACACCCCTGGAATACCATGAGTTAAGGTTTCAGTGTTAAGGCTAGAAGATTGGTGCAAGGAAATTTATCGGTCAACATATGAGTATCTATCAACTGTTGTTATAGACTTATAGTACTATTTATAACCACCTGTACCAATATCCAAAATAAAAGAAGATTCTCATATAAGACAAAATATTCCAAAGTTAAATTAAAGAAGACGTATGGCTAAGGGATACAAACCGTCAACTACAAAAGCAGATGCCATGCTCAATGAACGGAACCCTGAACAGTAGTTCACAGGAAGTCCTTTTGATGCATTTGCAGATCGCAATCTGGTTGTCATTGAGAGGGCCCCTTCCTCACCCTAAATTACCAGCATGGTCAGATAGCAAATAAGAAGTTGCTTTGTGATTACTAAGTTGAAACTCAAAAGTTAAATTACTAGGTTAGTGCCAATGGTGGATCTATATTGGGAGTAGTGGCTTTTTAAATTTCACATGTATCCTATATATGTATTTTATATTTGCCCCCATAAGATTTTTTACTTTGCCCCCACAAGATTTTTTATTTTTCCCCATAAAATTGCAAATATGCCCCCACTTAAAATTAGAGCCCATGTAAAACTAAGATTTAATAGATAAATTTATCCTCAATTTTGTATATTTTTACAATTATATCTTTTTTTTTTTGTCAATTTTACTTTAATTTGAAAACTTCGTTTTAATTTTATCCTAAAGTTAAATTGAAAATAATAATAATAATATTTTTATATTAATTTGAAGGGTAAAAGTTAAATTAATCTTAAAATTTATTATACCACACTAATAATTTTCAAATTGGAATATAATTGACATTAAAAAAAAAAAAGTATAATAGCAAAATTATACAAAATTTAAGGTAAATTTATCTATTAAGTCTAAAACTAATTTGAGATATTTGACAATAGACTATGTGTAAAATATTGCCCCCACTGACAAATTCTTCTGGATCCACCACTGATTAGTGCAACCCATCTCCAAAACATATATTCCATGTTTTCAAATTTGAGATATTATCTGAAGACACAGCTCTTTCAAAATTAACCTGAAAAACATTTTGAGTTTAATAACATCTAAAAAGGCCAGGATCAAACCTTCACCACCAAACCAGAATGAACACCTCTTCTTTTCATGAGCATTAAAAGAGGCTCCTCATAACCTTCATGATAAAATCCAGCAACAATTGCTTCCTTCCCTTGAGCCTGTTGGAAAACAACACATTTAACATGTTAGTTGTCCCGCATTTAAAAGTTGCATGCTAAAATAAACATCACCTTGATCCAAAATAGCACCATAGCAGGTTAGCACATACATAATGCACACAACTGCAGAGTACTCCATCCACTCTCAATGAAGGCATAGTTAAGATACAAGAAGTTCTTTGGGATAAATAAATAATATCTCAATATTTTTACAGGCATAGTAGAGTATGATTAATAGCATGTAACAGCATTTCTTTTCTTTTTTCTAGTGGCTTGATGATGTTATCCTCAATGAGGAAATAAGGGCCAACTCAATGTAAGACAATCAAACACACTAGTGAATAAAAAATGAGCCTCACCCTCACAAATTGTTGAACCTTCTCAGTTGTTGCTAGTGGAGGACGTTTCTTTATGTGCTCCCTCAACCCAATCAATGAATATCTGAAAATAAAAATAATAAAAGAGATGTTAGAACTTTCAGGTGTCTTAATTCATTTCTTGGAGCTCCAACAGACATGGCTATCTAACTCTTAGCATTAATAAAGACTGAAATGCTTAAAGATTAAGATAAAGTTGTACAATCATTTACTAAAATTTTAAATGCGAAGAACAAAAACAATTCATGAACAGGAAGAAAGGGGCGCATAAGGAGATAACTCTACGGAAAAAGAAAAGAGAGGCTTGAAATAGATATATGTGATTGGATTTCATACAGAGATGGGCATGCTTCACGCTGACTTATGTAGGCAAAACCAACCTCCTCATCCTGAAATAAAAGTGATGAAAGTTAAAAACAGGGCAAGGCGAGAGAGCACAGAGGTAGCACTGCAAATTAGTAAGCGACAGTGACCTCAAGAAGTCCTTTAGCCTGCAAAGGTGTCAAGCTTGTTTTTGCTCCCATAAACTTCAGCATTTGTTCCTCAGTTATGCCACCCTAAAGAAATATAGGATCAGTCCAATAATCTTAGATAAGATATACTATGAGTCCATTTCTATTTCAGACCACAAAGAAAATCTGCATAGAAGATTATGCTCCACTGCAGATAACAATGTGCCAAATTACTAAATTCAGAAATTAAATCACACTTTCTTTGTGTATATATCAGTTTCCAGGGAATTTTAGTTGGCAGCTGAAATTCAACAGTGGCATCATCAGTTGAGACTTGTTCCATCACTTTTTATACTCTTTTGTATTGCCTAATGCAGCGATAAGATATTGATACATGTTAGGACTCTGCACTAACGATTTATAGGTGGATGGCGATTATGACAAACAAAATAATGCCATGTCAGGTGGGAAAATTGAAGGGGTACAGAAGTGTTGGGACAATAAGCATTCTCCTTATTTTAATAACTTTTGATATTCAAAGAGAAAACAGAAATAACAAATAGGCTGCAATGATAAATAAGCACAGGGCCAACCTTAGGTGGCATCCAATCCACACCATGAAGCAATGAAGATTCACCATAACAGGATCTAACTGCAGCAACAAACAATGTGCTTCTGAAGAAACGCGTGTTTCCATCATAAGGTTCACCATAATGAGTCAATGATCTAACATCAGCAACTGGCGCAGGACCTAATGGCCACTGATAATTGAATTAAACAGGAAAAGCTATATATATTGATTTGAACTACTGATCAATCACTCATAACTATTCAAGCATAGAAAATTTACCAAGCTCATCATCAAATGCAAGGCAATAAGCCTTCAACTCCCTGTCAGTCTCCCTGTTCATGCGTTGGCCAATTAAAAATGCAGAAAGCAATGATTCACTGACTCCTGAGAATTCATTATCTTCAACTTTCAAGGGAAGAACTTCTCTTAAAACACCTTGAACCTCCTCATATCCAAGGTGACCTCCAGCCAGGATTTCTCTAAGAGCACCAACCAATCTCATTTCGCTAGTACGATTTCCAACATATTGGGGACCAATTGAGCTCCCAACTCCCATAATCGAGCCTTCAGGATCCGCAATGAAAATGACATCAGGAGGTAGGGCGCGAACTAGCAAAGGCCAAAAGTTATTCATTGCCTTCTTTTCCCCTTCACTCCATTGAGTAGCTTCGGGAAATGCATTTGCACGGATTGCCATTGCCGCGAAAAATGCCCCAAGCTGAGCTTTTGAAACTTCCTCTTCATCTTTAAGCTCTCCTCTAGCTAACAAATTACAGAAAATGAGAAAAACTTGGGCTGATCTTAAAAAAAAATTGTACAAATTTGAGTGTAGAAAGCTTACCTGATCTTAAAATGGTGTCGAGAACTTTAAAGGCTTGGTCTTCACTGAGCGGCCTGGTCTGTGTAGGTCCGGTACAAACCCTAGCTTGAGCGTCCAGCACCGTCTGATTCGGTTTCGGTAACTTCAAATTCCTATACGACGAAGAAACCGACGGATTCTTAATATCGGATTCCAGAATCCCTAACTGATCAATAGTCGCCGAGTCAAGTGATGCTATCGCGCTCAAACAGCATTTCCGTCCAATCCAACGGTCAGGATTGAATCGTATAGAAGGGTGGAGTTTTGAACGGCTGAAATTACGCGGCTTAGGGATGTGGATTGAAATAGAAGGTTCTGGATTGAGCAGAGCTTTCATGATGGTTTCTTTGCAATTTGTTCTCTATCTGGTTCTGCTTTGAAATTTGCGAAATGGAATATAATTTCTTTTCTTGCTAGCTGCTGGTTACGGACGCTAAAATCAAATTAAAAATTAAAAAAAAAAAAAAAAGTCATTGATAGGGTCATTGATAGGATCTAAGGATAATAATAAAAAAATTAAAAAAAAGGATCTGTTACATTGTCACTGACTGATGAGGATATGAAGGTTTTGACTTTTGATGGTCCGAAGAAAAGTAGTTGGACAAGGAGCAGAATGAATAGGCTTCCCGTCTCACTGAACAGAACAACAATGGAGAGGTTTAAAACGTGGGGAGGTTAGGTGTCAACAAAAAAAAAAAAAATTGTCTGTTGATGTTCAATGTCAACCAATGTAGCAGGGAAACGAAACGCTAAAACGAGAAAATACGGAAATGAAAACCGAGAAATGTCATTTCTCAAAA
>CATKHJ010221021.1:0-11260 GCA_949750685.1 Vernicia montana | reverse complement strand
TTCACTTTGAAATTAAAATAGAAATGCAGATATAATTTTAAGTTCAAAAAATTATATTCTAAATTTATTTTTAAGTTCACTTTGAAATTGTTACTTAAGTTAATTATTTATACTCAAAATAAAAAAGTTAAATCTTAATTTATACATCAAAAAAAAAAAAAAAAAGTTAAACAAGAATTATACTCCTTTTCAATTTTCAAAACTAACCAAACATAATCTTAATATATTTTATCCTAAGGGATTGATAAGTTTTATTTACTATTTGTGCTTGGGAAGAGGAGTAAACATGAAATTTAAAATTTTTTATTTGATATTATTAAACTCGAAACCTCACAGTTTTAAAAACGATTTTAATAATATTATTTATTAATGAAACAAAAACTCATTGATTTTTCTGTGATTCTTTCCTAATCATTAATCTAGAACTAGAATTTCTAAATTTTTCTCAAGTTATATAGTTATGTATTAGGTGCATTACATTTTTAGATTTTCTTTACTTTTATGATTGGGTATCTTCTAAAAAATATTGAGCGAAAATTTATAATTTATTAAAAATATTTGTGTTGTAAATATTTTTTTCTTTTTAATATTAAGTGTAAGAAAACTTGAATTTAAATATTTTATTATCAAACTGAAATATGCTAATTAATACTAAATTAAATTTAGTAATGCTAATGAATACTACTTATTAGTTAATAAGTCACCTTTTAAAAGATGGTGTTTGTTAAAAATGAAAATTAAGTGTTGAAATTTTAAGTATTAAATAATATAAGTGATATAGTTTTTAAAATGTAAATTATTTAAAAATTTAATCACTTATTGTAGTTAATGTAAATTTTAAGTTAAATATTTTAGCTTACTATTTTAAATGATTTTTAACTTAATTGAAAATTTTAAGTTTAAATTATTTTATATTATCAAACCATTTTAAAACTAATAAGTGTTAAAAATATTAAATTAAGTAATAAGTTGGGTTATCAAACATCCCTTAAGTATTGTCTACACCATATGTATACATTAATCCAATAAGATAAGAACATATAAAATAAAAAATTGGTATCGGTGTTTTTTTATTGGATAAAAAATAATAAAATAATCATTTAACTAAAATATTTCATCATTCATTAATTTAATGTACAAAATACTATATATTCTAATGGTGAATTTCAACTTTATGACGTGTAAAAAATCATTGAATTACTACTATTGCAAAATAGACAATAATTAAAAAAAAAAAAACAGAAATTACCTTTCTTTTTTTTTTTTTTTTTTTTTTTTTTTTTTGTCTTTAACAGAATTACCTAATAAACATACAAATTATACATTCTCAATTAGGAAATTTCCTCCCTTAAGTACGTATGCTTTATGTGGAGAAAAAGAACTTTAATGTCAAATCATGAAAAAAAAATTGCAAAACATGTTAATGATATTGATATGTACTATGTCCGTATTTGCTTTGATGATAGGAAAATTAAAATATCTATATTCAATTATTAATTAATTAATCATTATAAAGACAAGAATATTTTTTTTCCCTAAATTATTATAAGATGTGAGGTCCCAACACATCACGCAAAGAAAGAGATTGGTGGATATTTCAGAAATGCATAATTCTTATATAATCTCACAAGTCACATATTAATTATTACATATACAAAAATAGAATTCTCTATCAAAAGTTTATTAATTCAACTTTTCATTATCGCTAAAATAAACAAATGTGTTGATAAAGTGAGTTCATATCTTACTTTATTTATCAAATTTGATTTTTAGAATTAATATTTAAAAGTTAATTCTTTAATATATAATTTGAACATGAAAATGTGGCATTAAGTTTACTTGAAGAGATCTAATTTCATCACACACATAAACTAATTTGATAATAGATTTAAAAAATTAGAACCGGACCGCAATCAGCTAAGAGAAGGTTCCTCTGATTTCAATTTCGATTTTTCACGATTCAAGGAAAAAAAAAAAAAAGTTTATCTATGGTTCACGGTTCAAAGATCAATTAAAAGTTTTTTTTTTTTTTTTTTCTGGTTTGAAACCAACGGTTCTGATTTTTGAACCAAAATTACCGGTTCATATTCTATAAAAAGAAAAATCAAACCATAATTAGCTCCTCTGTAGTTTCGAGCCAATTCCACACCGGTTTTGATATGAGTTTGACCGGGTTGAAATCAGTCCGATTCTAGTTTGGAACTAGCCCCTGCCCATACAAACATCCATCATTTGTCGGATTATGTGGTTTTTTTTTTTTTTTTTTTTTTTTTTTTTTTTTGTGCGGAAGAAAATGTTATCTATTTAATTCACTCAGTTTTAATTTTTTTTACGTGTCAAATTTAATTTAAATTCAATATAATTTCTCTAATAAACTTATAATAGTGGTAATTTTTTTTAATTCATTAGTACGTAGCATATAAACTACAAAAATAAAAATACAAACACACTATCTTTATATTTATATATTTTTTAAATTTATTTAATATATATAGCATATTATAAGATTAAATTATATATTTATAATAACTTATGATAAAAATTATCTATGTTCAATAGATTATTATTATATTATATATTGCCTTTTCGATTGTCAATCAATTTTAATTTATCTTTACTCACATTTATATAATTAAAATGATATATAAAATTATTAAATTTAATGGCCAGTAATAGAGTTAGAAATTTTTTTTATGGTGTCAAATTTCTTATACCATAATTTACAAGAAAATATTATATATAATTAAACCAATTTTTATATATTTTAATAATATTTTAACTTATAATAAAAGAGTCAAATATAATATATAATTAGTTTTTTATAATCTCACACTTAAAAATTTTTATATTAAAAAAATGAGAGGGTATGATCCCTCGGGCCCCTAGCTCTGTGGTTGTCAATGGCATTCTTCAATCATTTCTAAGTCTAATTGCATGGATGAATTGATTGTTATTGTCGACATTGAAACATTCCAATCATTATATTTATTTGTATAAACTGTAAAGCTTTGCGTTGAAATTTTCAAGCATTATCTTAATCTATCCTTTATTTAATGAGAAGATAGTACTTACTATATTTGAATTTATTTATGATATATTTAGTTTTAGTTTTTTTTATAGGCTGAAATAATATTGTAAACTATATAATATGGGTAGTTATCTCCTTTAACACCACTCATTAAATTAATAACAACTTTTGTGATTTAAAAAATTCGAATCTGAAATCTCTTACTCCTCTTACACTCTTAAAAAAAATAAAAAATTCAACCGACAACATCTAATTAGCTATTTAGTATATTTATATATCAATTTTGTCATATTCATCATTTGCCTGCTCAAAAATAGGTTTGAAAGTTTTAAAAAACCATTAATCTTTGAGAATAGAGAGGCAACATGACGATAAATAACAAAATGATTTATATGGAGGAATTCAACTTTTTTTTTTTTTTTTTTTTTGACAAAGTAGAATTTATTTTATTTTATATATCAAAATCAATTATAATTTACAATTAAATAATGTTAAATATATTTAGATAAATAAATAGTTAAACAAACTGTCAATTAATAAATAACTAGATATAGTGGTGATGATCATTAAAAATTTAAAATCAACAAATATCAGAATATCATTGGAATAGGGAAAATTCAACTTGATCTCTATAAGTTTAATGAACTAAAAAAAAAAAAATTCAATCCATGTATATGTCCAGCCCAAACCCAACACAGTTTAAAAACGAGTATTGAAGTCCATGGGCCATATGAATGTGGTTTCATTATGAATAAATATTAGAACTCATATATCTCATATATGTACTTTTTAAAAAAATGATAATGTGAAGAACAGAAGCAATCATAGGCTGCCATGTCAGCAAGTGAGATGTAAATAGTTGATTGGTTGATGTATTTATTAGTTAGAATACTGTTTATCCTTCGGTTAGGTTAGGCTTTCTCTAGATGCTTCTATTAAACTAGTTCAGCAGCTTAGTTGTATATATAAACTACATTCTCTAATGTAAACTTGAGGATTTTCATTTTTCAATTCATATCAAATTTATCACATGGTATCAGAGCTGGATTTCTAGATTCAGTTTTTCTCTCTTGACGATTATTTTTTTGGTGTCTTCTTCTTCGTTTCTTCAATCAAGTTTCTTGAATTTTGTTCATCAATGGTTTTTGAAAACAATCTCAATCCAAACGATAATCCTTCTTCTCCATACTATCTTCACCATTTAGAGAACCACAGCTCTGTTGTGGTTTCTCCATAGCTCACCTCTACAAATTTCTCCTCATGGAAGAGGTCGTTCCTTCTTGCTGTTTCAATCAGAAACAAGCAAGGTTTTCTTGATGACACCATAACCAAACCAGCTTCTAATAGCGATTTGTTTCTTCCTTGGTCTAGATGCAATAATCTGATTGTTGCTTGGCTCTTAAGATCGATCTCTCCATCAATTGCTTCGATTGTGTTTTACATATAAGAAGCAAGCAAAATTTTGGGAAAATTGAATCAAAGGTTTTCACAACTAGATGATTCAAGGATCTTTCATCTCCAGAGTCTTCTCTGCTCAATTACATAAGGAACTAAGTCAGTTGATGGATATTTTACAGAACTCAATGGGATTTGGGAGGAATTAAGGAGTTTCAGGCTATTACCACATTGTTTTTGTGGTAAATGTAGTGATACTTGTTTTCAGAAGTTTGTTGATGCAGCTCAAAAGGATTTTGTGTTCAAATTCCTTAATGGACTCAATGAATCCTTCCAAGCACTCAAATCTCATATTATAATCATAAAACCATTTCCTTCTTTGGATCAAGTGTATAATATGGTGCTTAGGGAGGAAACTTAGAGGAGTATGCTCTTGCAGACACAGAATTTAAGTAATGGTGTTGTAATGGCTGTGAAAAAGAATCCTTATAGTGACAAGGTTTGCTATCATTGTGGTAAACCTGGTCATATCAAGGAGAAGTGCTTTCATCTCATTGGTTTCCCACCATATTTCAAGTTTACTAAACCAAAGGTTCAGAATCAAGATGTAATATCAGTTAATCAGGTCTCTGCTTCGTCAAGTGGTAATGACATTGTCAGTTTAATAGCTGGTTCAATTGGTGATCTAAATCTCTCTAAGGAACAGGTTCAGAAACTCATGAATCTTCTCAGTGATCAAAAACCAACTCAGACATCTAGAAACTTCAATTCACCTTTATCATCCTTCACACATTATGCAAATTTTGCAGGTAATTAGCTCTCAGTTTTTTCTGCTATGAACACTGAAAAATTTCAAAAGCTTTTGTTTTCAAAGTTCACTGTTATTCCTTGGGTTGTAGACATAGGGGCTACAGACCATATCATCGTAAAATGAAATGGTTGAATAATTGAAAAATGAGATTATTCAGGAATACAAATTGAATGCTAAGATTACGCATTGAATTTCTGCTCTTTAGATTTGTTTGATTCCTATGTTCAAGTTCATAATTTCTTTGTCCAATTGCCTAATGGGGTACATGTGCAAGTCACTCATGTAGGCACTGTCATTCTTAATTCATATCTTACTCTCCAAAATGTTTTGTTAGTTTCTTCCTTCAATTTCAATCTTTTGTCTGTAAGTAAACTCCTCCTCAATGTTCATTTGTGTCTCATTTTTATTTCTCATCATTATTTCATTCAGGTTCACTCATCATGGATGACGATTGGACTGGCTGAGATAAGAGAAGGTTTATTCTACCTAAAACAAAGCTTTGATCCATCACAATATCAAAATCCAGTTTGTCAATCTAAGTCTGTTTGTATGATTTCAGCTGATGTTTGGCATCACAAGCTAGGTCATATTCCTTTTAATAAAATTGCTTTTATCATTCTTGAGGTAAATAATACTCAACATTCTTCTATTTGTACTACTTGTCCTAGAGCTAAACGGAAAAGAAATTCCTTTCCTGTACATATTAATAATAACAAAGCTTTGTTTGATATTGTTCATGCTGATGTTTGGGGTTCCTATTCCCAACAAGTTATAGTAATCTCTATTTTCTTACATTAGTTGATGACTTTTCAAAGTGTGTTTGGGTTTTCCTGTTGAAACATAAGTTTGATGTTTCTCAAGTTCTTCCTCAATTTCACAAGTTTGTTCAAACTCAATTCAAAACAAATATAAAGGTTCTAAGATCAAACAATGGATTGGAGTTTTTTATTCCTACCTTTTATCAATCTCATGGAATTATTCATCAGACCTCATGCCCTTATACTCCACAGCAAAATGGAGTTCCTGAAAGAAAGCACCAACACATCTTAAACATTGCCAGAGCTTTGCTCTTTCATTCTCATTTGCCTATCAAATTCTGGGGTGATGCTGTACTTACATCAGTTTACCTCATCAATAGAACCCCCTCCTCCATACTCAATGGCAGGTCACCCTATGAAATTCTATTCTCACAAAAACCTTCATACCAACATCTTAAATCATTTGGATGTTTGGCACTTGCAGTCAATATAGCACCCCATAGGAGAAAGTTTGAGTCTATATCAAAAAGATGTGTGTTCTTAGGATATTGTCCCACTATCAAAGACTATAAACTTTATGATTTAGAGAGTCAAACAGTCTTTAATTCTAGAGATGTTGAATTCCATGAGAATGTGTTTCCATTTATGTCAAATTCCAATTCTTTGTTGTCATCAGATATTCCTCAATTTGTTTTTCCTACAGTTCCTGCTTATTCACCTTCTGAGTCACCTATTTTGTCATCTTCCCCACTTCCTACTAGTGTTATTCATACTGATATGCCTAATATACATACATCTAGTGGTCTAAAATCACAATCACAGTCACTTCCATTTGATATTTTTGCATTTCATGAGTCAGAACCAGATCCACCACAAATTCCACTTATAACAGAAAATCATAATCCTATTGATTCTCATAATGACACTCAACTGTTGTTTTTGATTCTCATGCTTCAATCAGAAAAAGTTATAGAGTTTACAAATCTCCAAGTTATCTTCAAGACTATCATGTTCACCTTAAAAATAATTATATATATTCAGTTCCATTTACTTCTTTTGTTACTTCTCATCCTATTCAAAATCATGTTTCATATAATATTTTGTCTCCTTCTTAAAAAAATTTTGTTTTCTCTCTAACTTCTGTTTGTGAACCCACCAATTATACCCAAGCTAGCCAATTTGATCATTGGGTTGATGCAATGAATTCTGAACTTGCTGCTTTGGAGGACAATCACACTTGGACCATAGTTCCATTACCATCAGGCAAGCAAGCTATAGGATGTAAATGGGTTTACAAGACAAAGTTTAAGGCTGATGGGTCAGTTGAGAGGTTCAAAGAAAGGTTAGTTGCCAAAGGTTACAAGCAAAGAAAAGGGTTTGATTATCAAGAAACATTCAGTCCAGTTGTCAAGCATACAACTGTTAGAATGTTCTTGCCTGGCATCTTGCACAACTTGATGTCAACAATGCATTTTTGAATGGAGAGCTTTATGAAGATATGTATATGGAGATTCCACTTGGGTACCAGCTTCAGGGGAAGAACTTACATGAATTTGGTACCAGTAAAGGTAAATTGGTATGCAAACTTCAAAAATTTGTATATGGCTTAAAATAAGCCTCTAGGCAATAGAATGCCAAGTTTACAGAGTCTTTACTTCAGCTTGGGTTTAAGCAATCCAAGTCAGACTACTCATTGTTTACCAGGTCTATAAATTCAGATTTTGTAGCTCTTTTGGTCTATGTAGATGACATAGCCATAACAAGCAACAATGTCTCATTGATTGAACAGTTGAAAAAGGATTTGAATGCTCATTTCAAGTTAAAAGATTTAGGTTCCTTGAAGTATTTTCTTGGTCTTGAAATAGCAAGATCAAAGCAGGGAATTTCAGTTTCTCAAAGGAAATATGCACTTGAGTTGTTGCAGGAGTATAACCAGTTGGGTGCAAAGCCAAGTAATATTCCTATTGAAGTGAGTCACATGTTGGTTCATTCAGACCAAGACTTGTTAACTGATATGACTCAGTACAGGCAATTAATAGGCAAACTGATGTATCTTACTTTAACTAGGCCTGACGTCAATTATGTTGTCCATGTCTTAACTCAATTCATGGATAAGCCAACAAATGCTCACTTACAAGCTGTATATAAGGTATTGAAATACATAAAGAAGGCACCTGGACAGGGAGTTTTGTTTTCTAGTTCTTCAAACCTTCAACTTGCAGCATATTCAAACAGTGATTGGGCAGGCTGCAATGAAACTAGGAGATCTTTGACTGGCTTTTGTGTTTACTTGGGAGATACTTTGGTAAGCTAGAAATCAAAGAAGCAAGCTGTAGTTTCAAGAAGCTCTGTAGAGGCAAAGTACAGATCAATGGCTTCCACAATTTGCAAAGTTATATGATTGATTTTTCTGTTAAAAGATTTTGGGATTGATCATGTGTAACCTGTAACTTTGTATTGTGACAACATGTTCGCAATTCAGATTGCCAAAAATCCTGTGTTTCATGAAAGAACAAAACACATTGAGTTAGATTGTCACTTCATTAGAGAAAAGGTAGAGTCTGGTATGATTCAACTTGAGTATTTGAAAACACAAGAACAATCAGCTGATATCTTTACTAAAGCTCTACACCCTGCTCAGTTTTGCTATCTCTTAAGCAAGATGAACATACATAACATGTATGTGCATTTTGAGGGGGAGTGTGAAGAACATAAGCAACCATAGGCTGCCATATCAGCAAATGAGATGTAAATAGTTGATTGATTGACGTATTTATTAGTTATAATATTGTTTCTCCTTCAGTTAGGTTAGACTTTCTCTAGTTCAGCAACTTAGTTGTATATATAAACTACATTCTCTAATGTAAACTTGAGGATTTTCATTTTTCAATTCATATCAATTTTATCATAGACAATAAAAAAAAAAAAAATAGAGAGATAATTTTTTTTATTAATATATATTTATATATCAAACTTTTATAAAATATATTTCTCAAAACTCATAACAAAAATAAGAATGGAAAAAGTCTCTGTCAACGCACCATTTTTTTTTTATAACAAGAACGAAATTATTAGTATTTCTTGTTTTCCTATGACAAATAATTAATTATTGAAATTATTTAAGATTCGAAGAGTTTCTTGTTTACCCTTAAATAATATCTATCTATCTGTATATAATATATAAATGTATGTTGAGGAGAAATTTGTTAATATATAAAAACCCTCTTAATTATTATTATTAATTTTTAAGTTATTTCATTAAAATTTTTTCTTTCTATAAACTAATTCCATTTCATTCTACATATTGATAGACAAATACATTTACTTATTATAAAATGATTAATTTTTTTTTTTTTTCATAAAGATTAAAATTTATTTACTCCTATAAAAGTAATTCTATTAATAAGTTGTAAGAATTTATATCAAGATTTCAAATTAAGAATTACTCCATCCGTTTCACAATAAGTGTCGTTTTAGAAAGAATTTTTTATTTCAAATTATTTGTCGTTTTAAAAGTTTAATGCAGTATTTATTAGTTTTTTTCCAACTTTACTCTCATCCTAATTCTAATATTTCATATGTTTTTTCTTATTTGGTGAGAGAAAATAATGGTATATTTATCTATATTAATTAAAATTAAAGCTATTTAATAGCTTTCTTAATATGTGTGCATACTCTTAAAACGACAGTTATTGTGAAACGGAGGGAGTATAAGATTCCTATGACAAATAATTAATTATTGAAATTATTTAAGATTCAAAGAGTTTCTTGTTTACCCTTAAATAATATCTATCTATCTATATATAATATATAAATGTATGTTGAGGAGAAACTTGTTAATATATAAAAACCCTCTTAATTATTATTATTAATTTTTAAGTTATTTCATTAAATTTTTTTCTTTCTATAAACTAATTCCATTTCATTCTACATATTGATAGACAAATACATTTACTTATTATAAAATGATTAAATTTTTTTTTTGGCATAAAGATTAAAATTTATTTACTCCTATAAAAGTAATTCTATTAATAAGTTGTAAGCATTTATATCAAGATTTCAAATTAAGAATTACTCTCTCCGTTTCACAATAAGTGTCGTTTTAGAAAGAATTTTTTATTTCAAATTATTTGTCGTTTTAAAAGTTCAATGCAGCATTTATTAACTTTTTTTCAACTTTACTCTCATCTTAATTTTAATATTTCATATGTTTTTTTTTTATTTGGTGAGAGAAAATAATTGTATATTTATCTATATTAGTTAAAATTAAAGTTATTTAATAGTTTCCTTAATATGTGTGCATCCTCTTAAAACGACAGTTATTGTGAAACGGAGAGAGTATAAGATTTCGGTCTCGTTTGGCATGATTGATTTTAAATTCATGGATTTGAACAAAATCCATGGAATAAAAAACTTACATCCCATGTGAGTTTTCAAATTCTTCATTTTTGAAAGTTTTGGAACATGATATATTTTAACAAATTCATTTAATGTAACTCAATTTTTCAAATCAAACAAAAAATTGAGCTACAATTTATGGATTTTGTGAAATTTATCACTGAAATCCTTCAAAACAAACGAGGTTTTCAAGTCAATAAATTCTACAAAATTAAGGAAATTTCAAGTCAATAATTTATAGGTATTATATATTACAAATTATTATTATTATTCACAATAATAATAATAATAATAATAATAATTATTATTATTATTATTATTATTATTATTATTATAGGATTTAGGTTATTATTATAGTAATATTTAATTTTTTTTACAAATTCTTATAAAAAGAACACGTAATTTAAAAATTAATTTTTTATTAGTGGCTAGCACCACATCAACGTCATGTCATCAACTTTTAACGGTGGTAAGACAACGAATCTCTAATTGCTAACAATATGAAATACACTATTTTTTGTCAAAAAAATTTCACATATCTTGAAGTGAAAAGTCGCGAAATCACATGGTATTTTTTTATAGTAAAAAAAAAAAAAAATCTCAAACCTATAATTAGATATCTACTTGATTTTAATCAAATTGAGCTTGAGTAATGAGTTAATATGAGTCAATTTGAGATTGATTATTATAATAATTACTTAAATGACTCGTGAGTTTAATCAATTATTAATTTTTTATATAATTTTAAATATTTTTTATTATATATAATAATTTATTAATTTAAGTTTGAGTTTCAACTAGTTTATTCAATTTTTATTTTACTATTAATAAATATATTAATTTAATTTTTTTAATAAATAATTGAGTGTA